>JAUMHP010000057.1:12029712-12049459 GCA_032361065.1 Enteromius trimaculatus
CCTGGGTCATTCTCTGGAAATATCCAGGATTTTATTCTTTATCATTTAATTTGGAAACATTAGTGGCAGTGTAATAACTGCACCATAGGTGGAGGCGTCCTGCTTGATATTCAGTTTAGTAGTTGACAGTACGAATTCTTTTAATGGATAAAAATTACTCATAAGACATATTTTAATTTTATATTTAAAATTAAATTCTAAGTAAATATTTACATATGTAAATTTAATTTTTTTTTTTTTTTTTAAATATACAGTATATCCGATGATATATGCATACTGTGATTGCAAAGCAACCATTGGTTTAGTCTTTAATGTCAAAAGATGAAATCATTATAATATTTGATTTGGTGTTCAACTATTATTTGATTCCTCCTTGCTGAATTAATCAAATGATTATTATTTTTTTTAAATGGATTTACTCTAGACCTTTTGTCTTGCAAGATTAAGCAGCTGCTTAATTATCATCATTGATAAAATCAGAGTATCAGAGTATTAGAATGATTTTTGATTAATCGTGACGCTGATGACTGAAGTAAAAAATCTTCATTGCCATCACAAAACATATTAATAATAATAATTAAATATTTATAAAAAGGTTTTTTATTATTAATAATAATCATTTTAAATAATTGTAATGAATTATATTTAACAATATTACTACTTTTTTTTTTTTACCATGCAAAGTATAAGAAATTTTTAAAACAACAACAAAAACGATCATTATTATTGACCTGCATATAGTCCCTGGATGGATGGACAATCCATTATAGTATAAAAGATAATATTGTTATATTATACTCGTAATTCATGTTATTATTATTATTATTATTATGTGTAAGGTTTGTGCAATTGCGCTTGATGTTGTTTAAAATCTTCAAGTTGTAAAGCGGTTGGTCGCCGCGAGGGGGCGCTGCACTCACACAAAACACATGTAAGCGCGGACATGTGCAGAATAACAAACATCAACAGATGTTTATGAAAAGCGAAGTCACGCCTGTCTCCTCGATCATCACAAATGCATTATTAAAATCCCATTAACGTCGCTCAAATCCTGTTTGTCTTTATCAATTCCAATTATCCTCTTATCCTTATGAATAGGCTTTGAAGAAGAAAAGTGAGAAATCTCAGTGTTGTTGAGTGATATGTCCTTGAGGCTCTGGGTAGAGGTCAAAGCCCAATACAGACCCAGAACACGCTCCCCACAGGCATTAACTATGATAGTAGGAAAAGGGATAGTGTCTGATAGGTATCTGTGATCTGCTTAGGCTCTGCAAACATCAATGACAGGAGCATGCTGGGAAAGAGAGACAGTGAAATGGCTGTGGTTGTTGAAGACACAGAATTCCAGCCCTCTGTCATGGATGGAGAGAGTTATCAGGCTGGCAGCTTTGCTCTGTCTCTACGGGAGGAGTGCTTCAGGTCTGCTTTCCTGTTACACGTGAGCTACATGACAACAGGTTTCTCGTTGCAGTGAGAGATTTTACAGTCCTGTGAAATACATCATTCATATTCATTGAGTGAATCCCACAAATGTCTGGTTCTATTCTGACAAAAAGATTTTGCATGAAAAAAAGTCATAAAATAGGCTTAATTTCGTTCATTTTTTGTTAAGAATATTAAGCCTTATTTATGACTTTTTAAGGCATTGTGGCATTCTGATACGATATTATGATAGCTACATTTCCAGAAAAGTAGATATTTTATACACTTTTTAAATGAAATCATATTGAATATGTCACTTTTTACTTTACTGGAAAAATGGAAATTATTTGGGGAAAAGGTAGTTAATTTCAATGACAATAATGCAGATGTGCTGCATAAAATATATATTTGTCATAAAATACAGTTCTAAAATTTTTTTTTTTTTAATTTACTGATGAAATATTGACTAGTTTATATACAGAATAATTTAACTAATTTATCTAAATGTATTATTTTTTGCTCTATAACATTGTAAAGTTATTTTTGAATGTGAATGCAATCTGTTTTTTTCAGACTTGTACTTGGCTTGCTGGGAGACGATATGGACATCAGTGATCCCATCAGTGACCGATTCTACAAAGAAGTCTGGATGGTGACTGCAGCCAAAAACGCCAGTGTGTATGACAAGGTAAATAAATCTCTCAGAAAAGGTAAGAGCCACTGAAAGAGCACAGCTTTGACCTTCCTCACTGCAAGCTCCAAATAGCCCTTGATTCATTCTTAAAATAGAGTATCCTTTTATCACTGATCTTAGAAATGTGATTACCCCGCTCAGTCAATCGAGCCGGATGTTTACTTGTGCTCTGAATCTGTCTTTATGTGATTGAAATGATTTTGTGGTCCACTATTAGATGAATTTGCTGCAGATCTGGTATTTTATATACTGTACATATATGTGGCTAAATGGAATAGTCACCATCACTGACTATCTCTGCAGGTCTTCAGGTGTTTGCCCACGGATGCAGTCCTCAACTATAAGATTCTGAGAGACTACATGTCACGTCCTTGCATGGTTGTAGAAGACCCAGCACAGGCCTGCGCCGAACTGAAGAAGATACGAGGCTTTCTGGTCCAATTTCCCTTGTACTTTTTGTCTGAAGAGAACCTTTTCCCTTCCTTCAACTCTAAAGAGGGAATCATGCCCATCGAGCTGTGGACGTAGAGTCTTTGAACCTCTAATGGCTATCCTCTTTTGATGCATGTCATCTAATGATGCTATATGTGCCGTCAATAGCATGCAAAAACTACCTCTGAGCTCTCTATAGATGCATGTCTAAACCTTCATTCCTCTGCTGTTTGTCTGTTGTCCCTGTAGGATTATAACTGAACTCTCTTAATCAAATATACATGGACACTGCAGCTTGTGTAAATAATTAACTTTGTTCTTCCAGTAATTATTCTTTATATGTGCATAGTTCTGTTCAGAGCTTCCTGATGATTAATCCAGGTAAAAAAATACTGAAAATATACAATACAACCACTTTTGGTAGTATCACACACTTTTAATTTAAAAGCACTCAATAAATTGCTGCATTTTTTTTTACATTTTTACAAAATATATTAAGTACATTATTTCAATATATTATCTTAGAACTTACATATGCAGCTTTATTATAATAATTAAACATCTGGAAAAATCACAGTCACATAATACACATAAGACACATAATACAGTTACATTCACTGTCTTTCCATAACGTAAGCAAGTGGTTGCATTTTTATAAAGTGTAAGCCCACAGTTTTACAACACATGATAACTGTGGATCTTACAGAAACCTAGGATATGAAGACAAATTATGGTGGCACAAAGACAAACAAGGAGACCGCTATGGCTTTGGTTAGGTGCGTCACACAAAGGATGTGAATTCCCTAACCGTCTAGATTTCAGATTATTAGACTCTTATATTACATTACAGAAACTTCCTGAGGACACTTTACAGCTGCTCTTTCATCAAAGATATTTCTCATTGGCAAAACAATGCTCACTGGAAATTTTCCACCACAGTAAAGTGAGAACTAATAAGGTTGAAAGAGACATTAATTGTCTTTTAGTATGAAAACGGTGGCTTGAACAGGTGCAGGTGATGATTTAAGCAGTGAAGACTCACCTACAGTATGTAAAGCTAACAGAGGATCATGGCTAAGAAGCCAATACAAAAGATTTAGCTTAATGATACTTTCTTAAGACAATTCTGAAATAATGAGCACGCTGTTTTGCTTCAGATATCAATGAGGTCATCGCCGCTTTCGTCACTTTCCACTGTCAGCTGGCGAGTCCACCACTTCTTGACTTCAGACCCCGAGGAGGCCTCATCAGTCACAGGGTTCATCTTACACACCATGGACTTCACACTCGTGCGCCCTGCGGGACAAACACAAGGCCGCGATGTGAGTCACGGGTTAACCAGCAACACAAACACATCAATCTGCAGAATACTAAATACAATAAACAAGCCTTTTCCTTTCAAACTTAACACAGGAAGAAAGCATTTTACAAATGCAATACTTTTGTAAATGTAAGAGTGTTCAGTGTTGACCTGCAGGAAGTCGCCACTGTCCCAGCTTCCTCTGGGGTCGGTCGGCGGAGTCCTGGCGATATCCACTGCGGTCTGATAGGGTAGGGCTCAGTAAGGTCTGCAGGCCACTGTTCTGCTGGGTCAATCATTTTTAAACCGGTTCTATTAGAATGAGCACTCAGAGACACACCGGATCTTAGCAGAACAGAATGATAGGGTTACCTCTGGCTGAGTGGGATTGTCTTGGTTATGGGTGTTGGTATCCTCGCTGGGGAGGGTGGTCTCGATGCTAGGAGGGTTGAGCAGGCGCCGGAGGTCCTGCTGTTGGCTCTCTCTCAGACTGAGAATGATGCTACATGACTGCTGTTGCTTCTGGAGGACAAAGGTGGTGTCAGTGTTTTCATTCGGCTCATACTGCATGTCTAATATCAGCCACTTTGCAGATATGGGACTAATTCTATTGAACAATGGCAATAAAAGCAACTGAACATTATCAGTGATCCTTTAAGTGAATCTGTGTGAGGTTATAGCTTTGACTTTGGCAAGCCAAAAGTGCCTAATTGTGATTTCCTCCTCAAATCAGATTTCTTTGTGAGAAGAGATAGCGAAGTCCCTTTCAAGGAAAGTGGGTTCACTCAGTGCCTGTTTAAAGCAACGCCTCCAGGCAGCTACAGTATTACGGGCACCATCTCTGTGACTGAGGAATAGAAAATCTCAGAAAATACTTTTCCGACCTCACATTTGAATTACTTGTTTAAATGAGCTTTTCAGTAAATATTGTTATTCCATCATAATATGCGAATAAATTTCTCCAATTTGGAGTATTAGGAATAAATCGTCTTGGTATATACATAAATTTATATTTAGTCTAGAGATATATACAGCTGCAGAAAAAATACAAATAATAAACTCAGATAAGAAGTTAATTTCAAGTTAGACTGACATAAATATTGCATAAATGTCCACCTGACTGTTTTAAGAAAAAATAGAGAAGATTCTACAATATGAATTAATTTCAAGTAACATCAGTGTTTATGAACTCACGGCTCGTATGCGTTTGAGGCACTTCTTTAACCACATACGGATGGTTTGTTTGGCCACCTCCTCCTCTATAGTGTATTCAAGCTGCTCTCGCGCCAACAGCTCCTCCAGCTGAAGACTCTTCCGGATGTCAACAGAGCGGTACGACAGCATGCTGAAACATACACCATTAGTCACTTCCTATAAGCTGCTGAACATGCTTAGTGAATAACACTAGCAACAAATTGTGCTTTTTAGACTGAGGACATTTTTGATAGTAATGGTTTCAGGACATTTTGATTTGTCATAATATGAATTCTTTTGTTTGTGTGCTGTAATGAATACTAATGGTCCTTTCTAACCTCAGCACATCATGGAAGGTGACATCTCCTCCGTTGTGCAAACGCTCCATTTCATAACACATGTGTTTGAAGAGAAGCTTGTCTTTGTCCAGGTCAACTTCCAGACGACCTCTCAGCAGACGGAGCAGAAACTTCACCCGAGAGGTCGGAATCACTCCCTGTTTTCAAAAAACGTAAAAAAAGTAAATACCAGTATATATACAACAGCAAAAGGGTTATTTAAGACCGTTCTCACACTATCACTGTACTATAGCTAGTGAGCTGCCTACCTAGAGGGCATTTAAGGTCTATACTTTTTTTATTAAATTCTAAGGACGCATCATATTTTATCCTTTGAAGATCAAGAATTCTAGAATAAAATCTGATAAACTGAATGGCTTCAAATTTTTGCTGGTCTGTTTTGTGCAAATACCTTGAAAAAGGATGCTGGAGTAACAATATGCATTTTTATTTTTTGGCTAAAATATCAGGAGGCAGTTCATTGCCAAATAACTGTACTATTTGACTACCATTTTTTATTTATTTATTTATTTTTTACTGATAACAGGCGGTTTAGAGTTTTGTTTTTCAGCCAAATGAAAACTAGTGAAAATGTTCTAAATCCACTTTTTGAGGTTTGTGCTGTCTTTGAAGGCCAGCAGGTATAGGTATATAGGTCTAGCTCACTAGATTTTAGAACAGAGCTCAGGTGTCTAATTAGCGACAAAGTCCATCCTGTGCTCAGCTGTTAGTCTTATGGCCTCAAGTGTTTCTAGCTGATCCCAGCACCCCTGGTTGATTCATTAAGGCCAGAAAATGACTGGTGTGCCTCATTTAAATCAAATATACACGTGCGGATATTACTGATCCTACAGGAGGAGGTCAAATCTGCACGCACTTCTTTCTGCTGCTCTCAATAAGGCTGTTTCCACCTAATGAAGATGACAGCTCAACACCTCTCGCTTTCTGTGACAGGCAGTAATAACCTCCAATTACTCTGGAGGTGAGAATGTCGATGCGTGTGATTCATTCATTTGCGGCTTCAGAGCCGGTGCGGAGAGCACACACGGGTATTAACTCAAAATCATCCCCGCTGACAGCCGCTGATCACAGGCACGTCCCCTCCTCCTCCTCACCTCCCGCTTGTCATCCACCATGTTCCAAATGATCTGGAAGTGACGCAGGTCGTTGTAGCTTAGCAACTGGTCCTCCTCGGTGGAGTAGAATAAAGAGAAATTCTCCACAATGATGGCTGAGGGGGAAATAAAGTGATTATGGTTGGGATAGCTTTCAGCTAGGCTCTCATAACATAAGTATAAGGATGAAAACAGACTTTAAACAAGTGTGCAAACGCAGACAGGAATGCTTGGCTTGTTCACTGCAAGCACATGCTCCTGTTGTACATACTTGACATGCGTTCTTGCATCGCTGTGGTTGTAATAAACCTCAAGGGGGCAATAGAGTTACCTTCGAATGCCTCTTTTAAATTGTCAGGCTATAAAATGTTGACATTAATGCTAATGGCCACTATAGCAGCTTTTGTGGCAATGTTGGGAATGCAACGCACTGAATGACTCATTTTAGAGCAGAAAGCTGAGTGGTGTGTGAGTTACACACTCATGTAACTGTACTGTAGAGAGTGCTGTGGGCCTAAACCTGCTGAAAGAGTTCAGCTAGGACTATTAAGATTGTGCTACTTGAAACTAGTTATTGCCAGTCATGGTTATTATAATTAACTAAAATGTAAACCATTTAAAATAGTAAAAGACATACAGAATTGTGGAAATATTACTAAAATTTTAAATAATGTTTTCTATTTTAATATATTTTAAATGTAATGGAATTACATTTAATATTTCAGCAGCCATTACTCCAGTCGTCAGTGGCAGAAATCCTTCTAATATGCTGATTTGACGGCCAAGGAACATTTCTTATAATAAATAGTGAATTTTTACTGTCACATCTGATTAATTTTAAAGCATCTACACTATCGATCATTCTAAGGCATATAAACCCCCTGTAATCTTCTCCTGCAGAAATACTGCATCCTGTTTGATACATCAATTATAATTGGAACAAGGCATTCTCAAATCAATTCTGATTGGCGCACCACCCAACTTGCTAATTGAACAACCTGTTCGGGACACCAACATATGCTGTTGACTAGAAAGTGTGCATATCTATACAGTCTGTAAACCAAGAGGAATAGAGACAGAGACTAAACTGGCTTTGACCCAAAGTGATTCAAAGCCTCATTCATATTCAGCAGTGACCAGCGCTAGGCTACGAGAGGGAGGAACCGCTCTGTTCTGGCAAAAAATGAGATAATAAACATGGAAGGACGTCAAGAAGAAGAATGGGCAGGGATAATGTATTTTTTGAGCTAGTTTGGCTAGCGTCTAAAGCGGGAGGAAATTAGACCCTAGGAGATGAAACAGGATATTGTGTCGGCAGTCAAGGGAAAGAGGTGCTTACCTACGAGCAGGTTGAGCATGATGTAAGCGATGATGACATAGAAGGAGCAAAAGTAAATGAGGGCGCCAGCATAGTTTCCGCAGTCGGTTTCCCAATAGCGATGTTTGTCCGGAGTGCAGAATGGCGCCTGCACCTGGGGAATGAGGCCGATAAACAAACATAATCAACACATGGGGCTCGCAGCTGATGGGTTTTTGTTAACAGAAATCATTCAGAAGTATGTTGAATGAAACCCAACGCTGTACAGTTAGATTTGCAATTCTGCCTTATTCATTGAAACTGAATTGTTTACTGTTTTCTAAATGATTTTCACAGCGAGCGAGTTTGCTTGCGGGCAAAACGAGGGCTGCCATCCAATCTCTTACCATGCAGTCATGCATGATCTTATTCCAGTCTTCACCTGTGACTATTCGAAACAGTACAGTGATGGCCTTCCCCGCGGTGGAGAAGTTTGCGTGCCTGTTGGCGAGAGGGGAAAAAGTAACAGCTCACGCAGAGTCACTTCCTTTCATGCTGTCAGCTGTACCTGAAAATTGATTCTCTCAAATGCAAGTAGGGCATTCGAGCAAAACGTTTTGACAACACCAATTATATCGGCGCCGTGGGTAGTAGTAAGTCTGTTACAAATCTGAAAGCAGTCCAATCGCTGCCTCCATGTGTCACAAGGCGGCTTACCTGTTAATGTTCTCACCGTATTTGACGGTGCCGAAGAGGACGACACCGGCGAAAGCGTAGCACAGCAACAACAAGAACATGCCCACAATAATAAAGAAACTCTTGTACATGCTGACGACCACAGTTAGCAGAAGCATCTTTAACGTCACCTATAAATACAAGACAGCTCGGTAGTGAAGGAAAAAAACACTGTAATATTCATGTTATATCATATATCTTTGTAAATATTTATGCGCACTTACATGCTTCCCACATATGGTGAAAAACCTGAATACTATCACACATGTGCCCATCATGTATGTGTAAGCATTCTAAAGAAAAAGAAATGAGTTTATTTACAGTATAAAGCACATTTAAAAACAAAAATTAAAACTATGAATATTACTTTATTACTTAACAACTGTATCTTTTGTGGCATTAAAACAACAGATCATTTGTTTTTTGACTGTTCAAACAGAAATGCCTTTTGATCTTAAAATTTGATTTAATTTGGTATCGGAGTTCACTACAAATGACATAGTCTTTCATATAATAATTGATGATGTACAGATTCTTTATAAAAGTTGAGATTGACCACGCCTCATTTAAACACGCCCCCACATGTCTATGTACATTGAAGTACACCAAATACACAAAATAATGTTCTTTTTAGCAACATCATATGGTACATTTAAAACAAAGGTTCTGTTATGTTTTGCCTGGAATTACTGGAAATATCGGAGAAATTTACCATGTTAAATAAAGTTTAAAATAAAATGACATTTATCAGAAGACCCCAAAATACTGCCTTACTGTAATTAATAATTAGGCCCAAAGGGTACAAGTTAAAATCCTTGAAAATACATGACATTTTAGCGTGTACCTGTAAAGCAAAGTGCAAAATGATCCATATGAGTCCCAGGGAAGTGACGAGTAGGTCATATCTGTTTCTCCTGCTTTGCCAGTATCCAGCTGGTGACATAGCTATCAGCTTCATAGTCACCTGCGGCAGAGCAAATTTAATTATGTCATGACCGTACAATACTACGAAAGACCTCATGAACTGTGAGGCCTCTGGTGAATTTTAAAACTTTTTTTGTAGCTGGAAAGAAATCTCACTCAGGCTGACTCATGAACAGCAAACAGAATTGGAAATTTACCATACTGTATATATATACTGTAAGAGCTTTACCTCCAGAACGAAAATGAACGTGAAAACCACAGACATTGTGGCCAATGGAAAAGTAGCCGCCTTAAGTTCATCCCACTGTAACACATCCACAAAATGTAATTATCATTTTAGTGCAGAAATAAAGCAAAAAATGTTTTACTGTAACCCTCCTCACCTTAACAGACAGGAGGACAGACTGTGCTAACACCAGCACTGCAATACCTCGCTTGAAAAAAGGATGTTGGGTAATGTCATACATTTTAGCCCGAAATCCACCATTTTCTGCAAATGGAAGAGAAGGAATTTCAGCTTTGAAAGAACAGAAAATGAGTTCTTTTCTCAACGATTCGGTTCTGTGGTTATAAAACAAAGACCTGTTTAAAATTCCCTGACCTTCACAATAATCTCTATGCTCTCCTTTATCATCAATTAAAAGACTCGCTGAGAGAAAATCATCTCAGCTGTTCATTCAATGCACTCAGTAAGAGCTTTACCCGTGGCATTGCTTAGAGATCCGCTACATCATCGTTTTGCTGTCTTTTAGCTAAAGGTCACGAGGTCTGAGTGGCATTCATCATACACCGTAATCACCAGTCCATTTCAACAGCCTCAAAGCACAGACAGATTATTTGAAGCTGGCTTCAATGGAGTTGGAATTGATGTGGTTACTCTGCCGAGTGCTGACTAAGGTATTGATTTTTCTGTTATTCCACAAGGCAACACTACCTGGCAGGAAGCACAAAGGAAGCTCCGCCTACCGCCATCCACAGCTCTCTATAGCTATCTCACATTAGTTCTTATAAAGCATGCAATGGACATTATTGCTGGAATGTTATTATAGTATTATATCATAATTATATTGGTCTTTCATAATTTCTATCTTTTTTTTTATTTTTTAATTTCATTATATTTATACATTTTTAATAATTTTACTACATTTCATTTTAGCTTCTTTCATTTAGTTGCCAAGGCAACATTTCTATTTTGTGTTTTTAAAATAATGATATTTTATTTCAGCTTTATTTTAACGACAGCATTTTCAATGGTTTCACATTTAATAATGACACTTTAGCAGGAAGACATTTTTTGTCTGTTTTACCAGCTACTCAAAAAAATCCTTAGAAAAATGTTTGCACACCTCCTCTGGCCAACTCACTAAATAACTACAGTAACTAAGTAAATAAGAAACAAAATGAATAAATAGTTAAACAGTAGTAGTAGTAGTAGTAATTTTGAGACTGCTCAGCCCGGTTGATTATTTGGATGTTAATTATGCTTGATAATGGTAGAAGAAGAAAAAAGAAAGGAAGTAAACCATTATTCAAATTTGATCCCTCTTTGAGGGAAAATTTAATTAGAAAGGCTGCATAATTTGCAGTGTGGCCCACAAAATGAATTTTGTTTTGTTTGAACAAAATTAGATTTCAGTTATCAGTACTGGAGGAAGAGCACACTGCTTCCATGCTGATAGGGAAAAGCCATTGGTTCAGCCCATTGTTTACAAAGGCAGCATAGATGAACAATTCTATTGTAATTCACAAAGAACTGCTGCATGTTTTCCTATTGGTTAAAATGATAATTGAACAACTCAGATGTACTTAATGACTGAAAAAGAATAGAAAAGTACTGCAGCAAAAATCTGTCCATTGCAGCCTTTAGAATTTGCTTTAAAACATATCAAATATGCACACTTGTCAGTAGATCGGAGCATTATTTTGTGTCTAATTGCCACATAAAATATTCCTGGATAATTGCCTACTATGATAATTGTGTTTATTCTTTCCTGCTGTTATGAAACATGTCTTTGAAGTGTCTGTTTCCAGGCAAGCCAACAGCAGTCTAACATAAAAACATAACGAGCCACTGCCGTCACCACAGAGCCTGCGACTGCCAAATCAGTCAGTCAATCTACGGGAGACACAGAGAGAATCACTCTTCTCTCTTTGGCTCCGAGGTGCCCACAGAGCCCAAAGTCATTCATACTACAGGCAGCTATAACTTCTGACTCAAAAGTGGAGTGGTTATTATCAAGTGTGTGATTGCCTTGGGGGTGTACCCACCACTGAAAGCTTAAATTTAGTTTGTTCTCTACTACAGCAGAGGAGAGCTGATTAAATGCTTCAGGAAACACATGCAAAGCAGGGATGGCTCATTAGCCAGGAGAGGAAGAGTGGAAGATGGAGGGAGGGAGGGATGGATTGATGAAGAGAAAAAAAAGAGAGATGAGAAAAAAAGATGAGAGACAGAGAGGCTGCTGCTGAATAATACACTGACGTTTATCTGTGCACCGCTAACATGTAGCTTTTTGACTATTTTGGAGCTTCAATTATCTTCAGATGTCTTTGACAGAGGAAATCTGAGTATATGACTGTGACAACCTGATGTAGTCTATACTTCAACAAAATTCAAATATATCACTGCATTATTTCTCTTGCTATTTTTATATGAACACATGATGGTGCACAAACCACAACAGAGCAACATTATGGTGGTGCACAAATGGACATTTCTTTAGATCTCAAGTGAGCACTTACCTGGACGTGGGGGGAGATGGAGGGGCTGAGCAATTTTCAGTCGACTTTTCAAATCTTCCCATCTCCTCTGATCCACGGTCAAAAGAGCAGTGCCCTAAACAAACACATCCAACACATCAGATCATGGATCAGCCAACGTACCTACTGTAGCTACTCAACAGTACGAAAACAGCCATACCTTATTTTCATTAAAGTTGGCTATCACAACACCAACAAAGAGAGTAAGTCCGATCATACAGCCCAAGAACACAAAGACGTGGATGTAGATGCCGTGAATCTGTTTTACGAGACAATCAAAAGTCCTAAACAGTGCAGTCATGATTAATCAGTTCAGTTTACAGTTTGGTGTCTTGATAAAATTAACTTACCGGTCCTACTCTGTGTATGATGACATCTCTCACCTCCACCCAGCCCTTCAGCGACAATACCTCAAACAGAGCCAGCATGGCGTTGCCCACATTATCGAAATTAAAGTTCCGCGGGTTTGCCCTACAAAGAGCAAATCAAGAGAAATTTGGCAATTTTGTGTCTATTCTTAGGAACACAAAATGTCACCCATAAAATCAAAAATAAAACATAAAATTCTATCTTAGAATATTAAGCATGTTTTTTATTTTTCATTTTCCATTGTGACATTTTCATGAGCACATATCCTCAAAATAAAAAATCTTATTACTATAAGGCAGAAAATATAATCACATATTAAAATGTAAAGGATTATTGTAAGCATACAATGCATTTGCACATATATTTGCATCATAGATTTTTATTACAGTATATAATATTCATGGAAATACCAAAATGGAAAAATATAATAATAATATAATAAAACACATTTTATTTTATTGAAATATGAACCAGAAATTAATTGTTATAATCACATTTAAAGCAATGACACGAAACCATGAACATTCATAAAGCAAGTACCACTGCTTTTAAAACATAAAATAAAAACATCCAGAGGGAGAAAAAACCTTCAGCTGCTCCCTTCTTATTATCTCAGGTATAAAATGTACCAAAATGTTAAGGTGTCTGTCTGCGTGTGTGAGCGGACTGAAGATGCACTGCTCTATGGGCTGAAAACGAACACAATACCAAGCGGATCAAACGCCTTGCTCTTTTCCTGTTACCATGCAAAGCCCTCAAAGATAAAAGAGCAACAACCTTTCTCTCTCTCTGTTATTCAGCATTATCTGAAACCTTGCTTGCTCTAGAACGGCTATGGACCCATGTGTGTCTTTTGCTGGTCTTCATTATTTAACATCTCAAAAATAATTTGCCATTGTGTTGCCACACATCTCTAGAGCAATAACAGGCTCATTGGTGTGTGGGTGTATGATTGTGTTGTTTGTGTTTATGCCTGAGGGAAGGATATATCAGCCCCCTGCTCTGTGCCCACGACAACCCGTACAACCGCACTGCAACACAGACTATTGCTTATGGGGAATATACATATGAAAGATGATGAAAATGTGCTGCTGTTTATCTCATGAGAGCATTTATCATACTGGTTTGTGCTGTCACAGATGAAATGTTACTAAAGGCATTTCTCAAAAAGATCTCAACACTGAAGATGTGAGAGGTTGTGTTGAATTATTTTGAATTCTATTAATTTGTGAAAAAGCAAAAAAATAATGTATTCCAAATCTTATATATATATATAATTAGTTTTTTGACAAATATATATTTTAACATTTAAAGCAAACAAACAGAAAATAGTTTAAAGAACATTCTTTTTCCATTTCATACCAAACTCTTGGCACCCAGAATCCTGGTTTCTTCTCGCCTGACCTCAGCTTTAAATTTAGGTTCTTTGAAATGCTCACATTGATTCTAAAGATGCCATGGCAGTCCTCCTGAAAAAGTACACAAAACACAAAATTTCTGAGAAGAACAGAAGACCCTCCACTTCGAACTTAGTTTGAAAAGTTGTAAGAATTACATTGTACCTTATTGGAGATGTGGGGATCATTACATTTGGCAAGCTTTCCAGCAAAGAGTTGCACCCCGAAGGTTGCAAACACCAGCATTAGTGTCAGAAGAAGAATAGAGACCTGTTTGGGAAATCAATAATTCGGTCTACAGCAAAATGGCTTTCCCACAAAACATGGTCAGCGCATTACTCTCATATACAGTAACCCTATAATAAGCTCAAAGAAAAATACCCAAGGGGAGCAAAGCTTTAATAAAGAAGGTCCATAAAGAAATCTCCTAGACAAATACTGCTGACTTGCTGTTAATGCATTCTATTCTAATACTGCAAAGAAGAGAGGTTCTCGATTTTCAATTAAAGGGGTCATACCAAGAAACATTTTAAATAAAAATATTTTATGTACTTAGAAACCACTTTATTCACCAATTGAAACACTGCTGCAAAAAGACACAAGAAATAATGTCAGATTAAATTATACATGCCAAAAAACATTAAGGAAGCATAACTAGGAAACAAAAGTATCTCATTTAGAAGAATTAACAAACAAACATCTATCTCTGCACCTTTTATTGAGCAACTACAGGCAGAAAGTGGTCCGATTTGTTCACTCACCAAGAAGATCTCTTTGAAACCCTTGAGGACCTCTCGAACCACCTTCCTCATTTGGGGCACCAGTTTAAAGATACGCAGTGGGCGCAGGCAGCGTAGCATCATGAGGAGCTGGGCACCAGACTCAGGAGGCACATTGTTTGGTAGCCAGCATAGAAAGATCAGACTGACCTACAGAGTGGGCAGTAAGATCACCTTAAACATCACTACCTTTTATTTAATCCTGATCTTGAATGTGAAATCGCTAACAGCAGATTACTTTTTATGGCATATTTATATTGCTTTATTAATATAAACGCAATAAGTATTACTCATGCAATAGTCAGCAGTGGAAGTGTAGGCTATTCAACTAAATGCAAATAATGTTTGTGTGAGAGAGGCAGAATTCTTATGAAATGAGTAAATAGAATGAAATTAACGTGGCTTGGTCATTTAAATAAAACACTGTTTAGGGTCATTAAAACACATCTTCAGAGCCTCATTAGAGAAGTGAGTAATCAGCTACAAGGCTGCCTTTCACATGTGTCAGAGAGTGTGTTTTTCACAGAAGAGCTGAGAATGGAGATTTACTAAGTAGATGAAGATGTCCATGACGCCACCGAAGTCTCGAATGACTGCAGTGGGAGTGAAGAACAGACCATCTGCCATGATCTTCAGGTTCAGTTCAATGCTCATGAAGATGACGAACACGTATTCTCCGATCTGCAGGGAAAGTCCTGGTTTAGTGTATAATAGAAAACACTTTTTCATGAAGCAGCTTTTTATTAAACTATACAGTAACTAAAAGTTTTGCAAGCTTTGTCCTAACATTTTTTTTTTGTCTTCTGGTAAGCAGAGGAGCTTTAGAGACTGTGAGTGTCAGAACACAAAAACTCGCCAGGATAAAAATCTTTCTCTGTGCTCTTGAAAATATCCTTATCAGGTAAAGATCAGGTCATCCTGGACTGTCTGAAGTAGAGTTTCAATCAGTGGTGTAGAGTAAGAGACGGAAGTCTTTAAAGAGTGGCAGGTCAATCAACCCCAACTTTCTGTCTCGTAAAAGTAAAAAATCATTGAAACAGGCAACCTAAAAACAAGTCAACTTAAATGAATTCCAAAGTAGACTAAATCAGTGGGGATCATGATCAAATGTGCTCAAAAAGGCAAACCTATTTAGAGTGGCAATCAAAAGTGCTGGACTGTAACATAAGCGAGACATGATGACCAGCCTCCAGGAAAGAGATGAGGAACATTTACAGGGTAAAAAAGTTAGTTGGATGTGCGTGTGGGATAGAATGGTGACCAGTTGGGTTTAGAATACCTGCAGGGTAGGGACATGCATGACCCTAGTAAAAGGGGACTCAAACATCATGGAAATACAAGAGCAGATGGTGACCACGATCATCACCCAGTCCAGATAGGTTACCAAGCCCAGCAAATCACTGAAGAACACACACAGACACATACACATGCAAGGTTTAGTGCAGGTTAAATGTGCTACTCCTCTCCTGCTCTGCATTCTTCCTACTCTTCAGTCTGAGCTTACATAACTTTGTCTTAATTTTGCAGATCTTTGGAAACTGGTGAAATCCTGTTAGCACATTGAAACCCAAAAGTTTCCATCTAATCCCACACTAACCCACCCTAGCGTGTCTTACAGATCAAAACTTTGCAAAGCCCATTCTCGTATTACTTTTCTAGAATGAAAATAGACATATAAATGAGGGAATCTCAAGAAAACATACGCAGGGTATATTTTAATCCTATAAATATGCAGGAAAATATAAGAAATATCATTATTTTGACATTTATTGTATTACTATAAAGCACATTTCTTTTTTTTCCATTATTTAATTAATTAAAAATAATTTAAGGTTATATTTTATTTTAAGGTGTCCTTGTTACAGTGTAATTACATATTTAAGTACCTATTGATATTTATTAACTACATGTACTTACTATGTACTTAGGTTAGGTTTAGGATTAGGGTTTGTTTTAGGGTTACTTTCATGTTATTATTGTCACGATTCAAAGGGACTTCTAATTTATTTTTTTGTGTCCGTTTTGTTGTCTTGTTTCCCTCCTGTTTCCCTGCTGCTCTGCCTGTTTGTTGTAATGGTAATTCATTGAACCACTCCCATCTCCTTGTTATTTGCCCTGGTTACTGATTAGTTCATTGTCTCAGTTCTGCTTAAATAGTCTGTGTGGTTCCTTTGTGCTTTGTTAGTTGTTAAATGTCTATGATGGTTGCTCTCTGCCCTTTTTGAAGTTCTTTGCTGTACGCATGTTGGATTATGTGCTGCTTCTTGGATTTATTAAACTCCTGCACATAGATTCTCATCTCAGTTTGCCTCATCTCATTTTTGCCAAGTTAAAGAAACACTTTATAAGCCCTGGACCACCTGGTTTGGATCACCAAGTATTGTTTCAGCATATATCACCATGTGACAGCTACATTATGGAGCCAGTCTAGTTTTTCAAGTGTAGTTCAGCCTCTTTTCCTGTGTTTAGATTCTTTGTTTTTCTGATACCCTTACCCCTCTTGTCACTCTGGATATTTGTCGATCTTGTGTAATTATGCATCATTTATTATTATTAAAATAGTAAGTGCATGTATCATGTGTAACAAGGACACTGTAAAATAAAGTGTTACCTTATGTACACATATATCACAAATTAAATTATCATTTAATTTACATTACATATATTCTAAAGTATTATTTTTATGAATGAAAAGATGTCATTGCAAGCTGAAATCCTTTTTTATATATATAGAAATACGTATAATATAATACCAGGCTATCATGGTGCGAAGGCCCTAAACATTTATGGACTTACTATAATTGATGGTATTTTGTGCTGTTCACTGCGCCTGTATTGGGATCCGTTTTTGACCTATTCATAAAAAGCCCATTAACACAGTGTCAGCAAAGAAACGTAACACACATACACACACACACACAACAGTTTGTGAAACAACATGGAATTTTTTCAGTGATTATGGCACAAAAGGATTAGTCATCTCATTGAGGCGTATGAAAATGCTACTGTAACTAATAATATACTGCAGTGGATTTGTATTTGCTTTAGTCTTACGCATTAAAACGGGCCCGAACAATCATTCGGCAAAAGTTTCGGAAGCGATGCTCCCTGCCAACGATGAAGAGTGGCTTGTCAAAATATGGATGGTTTTCCCGAAGTTCCTCCTCTTGGACTTTTCTGGGGAAAAACATTATAGACTAAACAATAAATCATTCTGAAATCTCATATTCAGCCAACACTGCTTTAGGATAAAGCATGGAAAAGATAGAAAGATATAGAATGCACAAAAGGGACCGTACTAGTTCTTTTAGTGTACTGTATCTGTAAATCAGCTAAAATTTGATCTGATCTCTCTTTCACAGTCCCTCCTTGCCCTTTGAACATAGCAAATACAGCCAACCTAAAACAAACGTTTTGCTTCGCTGCAATATGTCTTGTTGTCGTACACCGATGGCACTATGCCACCTTCAGCATGCAGTAGAAGAGAAAGATATGGTGTAATAACTCCCACATGGCATGTTTTGTTTGGGAGGATAAGATCTGTTCCACTGACCGTATGCCAAGGCAAGTGTATGGAGTGTCAGAAATACCGTTTCATCTCAGCCTGTTCCTTTTTCTCTTGTATCATCTTGATTTCACTGTCCTCCCGCTGGGCGTTACGGTAGCGGACCGTGCTGGAGTGCTGAAGAGTTCACACGCATGTCAGAGATCACAGATAGTCACAGATACTGCTGTCAGCTATTACTCTGTGATATCTGTGTGTGTGTGTGTGTGTGTGTACGCACATCCTGAGTGAGTGTTTCCAGGGATTTCCCTCTACTGATTCTCTGGCTGGTTGAGCCGTGTCTGAGAGACCTGCGCCAAAAAGAGCAGGTTAACACACTAGCATAATGTTGTGCATTTTATGACTATACTTTCATTCATTGATCCTTATATTAATGAAATAGCTGAGTATGTGAAAGCATGTTAATGTGCTTTCCTACCGGCGTTCTTGGCGAATGTGATGCTGGACACTAAGTATGGATCTCTCTTTTGTTGGCTGACCCTCAAAAGAGCCACTCTGAATACGCTGTCTAGTGCAGGCCCTGAAAAAATTAACACAGAAAAACCATAACTAGGTCAAGAGGGAAAAAATACAGTGTGGTATTCTTTTAAAAAATGCATCCATAAGACTTATTTTAAGACATTAAATCCAAACCGGCTTTTATTTAATTTCTTAGTCTTACCGTGCATGATTAATCTGAGCCGTTTACTCATCAAAATCAAAGAACTTTTTCCAATTTGTCCCATTCTGAATTATTTCCATTATTTTCTCACTTAGAAAACAAAAATCACATTATAAAAGCTAAATATTTAATTTTGGGGAGTACTACAAATACAAATAAGTTTTACTAGACATACTGTAAATGGATGGGATTGTGTGAAGATCATCAGTGAACAGCCCTTAAGCTATGCCACTATTGTCTGTCATGTACACTGTTGTACATCCGACACAGCAGATGGTTCTTATTAGCTAACACTGTGTTGTGCAGGTGGAAACCGTTCTAAGGAAGGGGCGCCCACGGAGAGGAAACTAATTAATCCTTTTTTCAGAGTGGTCAAATGTGACCTGTGGTTCACTAAAAATTCAGGCTAACAGTGAAGTAAAGATGAAGCAGTAGGAGGGAATTAATCTCCTAGGAAAAATTTGGCATACTTAATATAGGTATATGAGGTTACATATCTCCAGTTCCATGTCTGCCAAAAATGACTAATCTGTGATGACTCAGTTGACTCCATTTACACTGAAGTAACTTTCTGTATACATGTGGGACATTCTCAGCAAGTGACCCTATTTGTGTTTTCCCATGAGTTAACACTGATTTATTTAACAGCATACTGAATTAAGACATAATATTTGCTTGATTTAACTTTCTAAGGGCCGGTTTCCCGGATAGGGATTAGATTAATCCAGGACTAGACCTTTGCTAATTTAGGACATTTAAGAATTT
>JAUMHP010000057.1:12083923-12095301 GCA_032361065.1 Enteromius trimaculatus
CATGGAAACAGGAATCTGGGAAACGGAGCTCAACAGTGACCACCCACGGCCGTAAAGCATTGCGCATAATGTAATGTGTGTACTTTCATTACACTCTAAAATAACTTAAATATTTGCATATTTAAATAGTCTGCAATAATCTTCAAATATATGGTACTTCTAACCCTTTTACATTAATTGCATTGCTTCAAAATAATGTGAGTAATGGCATACAGGGGACAGGATGGAGTGTTTGGGAAACCTGTTTGGAAGCAATATTTCTATTTCAGCAATTCTGCTTGGGGCCCCCTGTGTACAAAAGGTACACACTCTACCTTTAACTTCCATTCACCAACACAGAGGAAATACCCAACATGACCAATAACAGAGGGCCAATATCTAGCTCCTTGCCATATCATGACACAGTGGATGGCACGGTCTAACTTGTATGAGCGCTCACAGTTTGCGTGCATTTATGTGTTGTAAAACAATGAGAAGACACACCAAAGAAAACCAGATAAAATTCAACATGCACACTCAACTGTCCAAATACATGAACACAGCTTGTGGGTGGGTGGAAAATCTCAAACGAGCTGGAGAGAGAGGAAATGAAAAAGAGACCAAAAAATAAATAAAATAAAAAAAACACAGAGGAAGAGAAGAGAGAAGACCAACAGAAAGAATCCCACATCTTTTGGAAAATCCAAAACAGTCAATAACAATTATATAAAAGCGATTAAACTCCTCTTTAATAGAGAGAGGAGGTGGTAAACAAGTCTACAACAGCATCAAGCTCTTGTTTTTACTTAATTTGTCTGTACTGATATATCTAATAAAAGTAAAATGGAGTTTTATTTTATTACTTTATTTACAACTAAAGCATTTAGGGGACGCCCTCACTTCCTTACAGACCACTATTTTACCGTTAGCCTCTAAAAGCAAAAGACAGTAAAAAGCAAGTAATTAGAAAATGGTTTATTTAATAGAAAGCTGAAAGACAGAGAGATTCTGCGGCAGGGTTGGTAGGCAGAGACATTCTCCCTCCGGGTTTGATAGCCAGACTGGGCCACATGTGGAACAATGCGGCCCCACACCACATGCAACCTTCCAAATAAAGCTTGCCTTTGGAAAGACAATGGCAAAAAGGGCATACAAGAAGAGATCATCTCAGAACAGATTTTTTCTTCTTTGTGTCCAGAGGCTGTCCATCTGCCCAGAGAGATATATCGACTGCGGTTTCTTAGACTTGTGTATGTTGTAAATAGAAGGTAAAGGTTTTTGTAATTGGCAATTAAACCATCCCTAACCCTGCTAGGGCTCTGTTTGGATTGTAGTATCCAAGTAATCTAAAAAAGCCAATGACTTGAACACTAGTAAGGCCCCACATGGCAATTATTTACTCTTATAAATTTCCTCTGTATTACTTGACTTTCAGTCTTTGCAGTCTTCTTTCACTGTGGGGGTCAGTAAGATGTTTTAAATGTTTTTGAACCATGTCTCTATATGCTTACCGAGGCTGCATTTATTTGATCACAAATACAGTTAAACAGTAAAATTGTGAAATTTAAATTTTCTTTCTTTTAATATACAGTATTATGAAATATAATTTATTCCTGTGGTGGCAAAGCTGAACTTTCAGCAGCCATTATTCCATTGAAATTTGTTTTGCTGCTTAACCGTGATGCATTTTTTTCCCAGATTATTTAAATAGAAAGGTCAAATATAATGCCTTTAATTTGAAATAGACATGTTTTGTATCTATGCAAAAACTACTAATATATTGTATTGCTATTATCATTTTTTCCAAAGTGTAAAATATGATATATTACTTGTTACTGTTATATAAAAGTAATGCCTTACATTACAATATTACTGATTCAAAATTGTAATGCGTTACATGACTCTTGTATTAATTTGTAGTTACTTTCACCAAAATAACTAGAGAGCGTGCTGCAGCGCAGCTGCATTCAAATACACGCAATAGACTTAAGCTCGATGAGTTTTGGTGACCCTTAACTGTTCTGAATGAGGTATTACTCTTACCTTTAGCCTTTCATAAAAAAGACGCAGTCTACCTTTTTGTTTCCACTGGAAAAAAATGCAAGTGGTTGCACTGTGTCACGAATGGTTGCGAAGCAGAGGCAGAGAGACGTTTGTATTCAAATGCAAAAACAGTTTAATAAACAGGGTCAGAGTATACACGGGCGGGGTCGACAAACAGCTAACGGGTACTTCCAAGACAAAGGCAAAAGAGTAATCCAGAAAGAGTAGCGTAGGTCGGCAACGGAAAATCCAATACATAGAAACACTGGGAACACAGGAAAACACGGACGGCTTGACAAAGGGGGAAAACACACGTTACATCCACAATGACGAGCAATGAGACAGACAAACAGACTGTTATTTATACAGGTGGTACTGATTGCGGCTTCCAGACGCTCCTGATGCTGAAAATGACAACACCCACCTGGGTGGAATCCATGAAGAGGATGCCCACCAGGGGCGACCCGACAGTTCTAGTCCCCTCCAGGGTGGTGCAGATGGTGGAGAAGGCGGCGGAGAGACCCACCGGGGCGGAATCCACGGAGGTGAAGCCCTCCAGGGCAGAGCAGAGGATTGCCGAACCCTCCAAGGCAAACCCATCAGCGACGATGCCCTCCTGGATCGAACCATCATCGAAGACGCTCTCCTGGGTGACGCTGACAGTTGGGATGCCCTCCAGGGCGGAGCAGGCAGCAGAGAAGCCCACCGGGGCGGAGCAGGCGGTGGAGACCTCCTCCTGGGCATACCGGGCAGGGAAGATGCCTTCCAGGGTGGATTGGGTGGCAGGAACGCCCATCTGGGCGAAACAGATAGCGAGGCCATCTTTCAGGGTGGAGCGGAGGGCGGCAGAGCCCCTCTGGTTCGACCAGACAACGACAGAGCCTTTTGACCCGTGACCCGGCTATCTCTACGGGTTGTGCAGCCACAAATGGGGGCTCTGGAGAATCTATGGCTGATACCAACTTCTCCAGAGAGGGTGCAGCCATAAGTGGACCCATAGGAGCGTCCGAGCCACCCACAGGGTCCGGAGGTTCGTGCCCTGGGACCTCACAGTCGACATGGTGCTGTGGTGGTCGGTGCTTACCCCCTGGCTCTGGCGCTTCAGGCAATACCCAATCTGGTTCACCAACCTGTTCTGGCGGATCTGGCCAACATGGGTCCGGATCACAGACTCGGTCTGGCAGATCCGGCCACACAGAATATGGATCACAGACAGGGTCTGGCAGATCCGGCCACACAGGATCTGGATCACAGATAGGGTCTGGCGGATCGAGCCACACAGGATCTGTATCACAGACAGGGTCTGGCAGATCCGGCCACTCGTAACCCAACATAACTGGACACAGCTTCTCGTACCGTGCTACGGGATTGAGACCCGTTACGCGCGGGCTAGGAACCGCGAGGACCTTCTGCAGCTCGTCAGGAACCGCTAGGATGGCCGACAGCCCCCCTGACTGATCATCACTCGGCCCCTCTCGCTGAGTGATGGGAACACACTGGGTTGAACACTCTTACCGTGTGATGGGAATCGTGAGGGCCTTCGACAGCTCGTCAGGCTGTGTGACTGGAACAGACTGGGCATCATACAGCACTCCTGGCTGTATGACTGGGATTGACTGAGCTTGAGACAGCCTGTCTGGCTGTAAAACCGGGACCAACAGTGCCTTATACGGCTTGCCACACTAAATAACGGCCTTCAAACCCCTCCTTTGCGGTTTGGGAACCGTGGGGTTTTTTCGAAAGATCTGGCAACCGCACTGGTGGATCTGGCTCCAGGGGGATTTCGAGCGGTGCTGGCGCTGCAGGGTTGGTGTCCGAGGATTTGGTCACCATCTTGCACGGGAGCGGGGCATGCCGTATGGCCATGCGAGAGCCGAGCCATGGGTTCGGCGTGACGTTCGTGGTGTGGTGATTCCTCTGAACATTACCGTGGACGTGAATGTCCTCCTTCACCTCCCCTACAGTGAAATGTGATCCGCAGTACGATAAGTCAATAAGTTGTGCTAATGTCCAGTGAGGATCGTCATCAGGTAGACTATAAAGCAGATCGATATCCAGGCCAGATAAAAAACAGTCTTTGACAACGTCCTCTGCCGCTTTAACGCGGTGGCTGATGGCGATGAAATCCTCCACGTAATCCTCAATCCGGCGTCTGCGTTGAAACAGAGAGACGTTCGGATTCAAATGCAAAAACAGTTTAATGAACAGGGTCAGAGTATACACGGACGGGGTCGACAAACAGCTAACGGGTATTTCCAAGACAAAGGCAAAAGAGTAATCCAGAAAGAGTAGCATAGGTTGGCAACGGAAAATCCAATACATAGAAACACTGGGAACACAGGAAAACACGGACGGCTTGACTAAGGGAGAAAACACAAGTTACATCCACAATGACGAGCAATGAGACAGACAACAGACTGTTATTTATACAGGTGGTACTGATTGAATGATTGAACCTGACAAGCAACAGCTGTGGGGGAGAGGTGCATACTGGGAAATGGATTCCGGAAGTGGAAACAGACATAAAAACACATAGAGTTCTTAGAGGGCTGGAGTGCCATCAACAGTCTTTAGGTGGCAGCTCCAGCTGGGCGTGACACACTGGTTCCTCCGTGGTTCCTCCGTGTGCTGCAAGAGCCTGCTTTAGATTCTCCTCACATCATACCATCGCATGTGTGTTATTACAGCATAGCTTTAACGTTTAAACAGCGTTACATGCTTGGAATGTTTTATTTTATTTTAGGCAAGTTGTGATGATTTGAAAAAAAAACTAACGTTAATTTAAAAAAAACTAAAACTTATATTTAATGAACAAAAATTCTCCAAGCGTTTTTCTAAATTAACTTAATAATATTCTGTTTAGTTTTATTTATTATTTTGCCATTATACAAAAATCTGAACTATTTTAATAGCTGAAACAGTATGAGCTGTTTTGGTAGAAGGACCACTGTCCAGTGCGAGCCGGGACTCACAGCGAGCTGGGCGAAGCTATTAGCCTCGGACACAGAGGCTGAAATAATTTCCACTGTTGGGCCAGTAGCCACTTCTGTAAAACCTGCCCTAAATATGCCTTCACTTGACCACGTCACAGATACAAGGTTATGCCAGCGAGAGCGAGATCAATTAAATAAATCACTCTACACATACTATATATATTAGAAGCTGTCCTTTAGTATTCATTTACAAACAAATGGATAATAACTGACCACGAACAGAAAACAGAGCTGACTTGTGGCATTTTTATACATCAATGTGGTGTCTTGCTGTTTTTTGAACAATTAAAATTTCGGCTAAGAGCGTGTTGTAACGCAAGCATTACTGAAAATGTGCCGATTAAAATATTACTGAAACTTGATTAGTAATGCCTTACACTACTGAGTTACAGCAAAAAGTAATTTATTACTGTAATATATTACTTTTGTAACGCGTTACTCCCAACACTGCTTATAATGCATAAAGGACTTGTAGAGCTCCAGGAAATGTAGCTAGTGTCTTACAGTATATCTCGAGGGAAAAAGATGAGAAAAGAATAGTGGCAGTCTGGTCTGTCTGCTGCTCTGGTCTGGGATCACAGCTCAGAATTCAGCAAGCAGGCTCTATGACTAATATGGGACATGACAAAGCAGTTTGACATTTTCAGCTTCTCAATGTTGGTTTTCCCTAGGGTGTTTCAGCTGAAGGGGGACTAACAGGTGAGTCCATTTTCTCAGGGCCCTTGATTTCACCCAATAAAATGTTCCTGGTTTTCTGAAAGGCATGTTTTACTGCAGGGTTTGAAAGCTTGATTGTGCAATTCATCCATTGTCTACTTCAAGACTCGTCTGTGATGTGACGCCCATTTCTCTTGTAAGGAGAACATAAAAACAGCACTGTCAATGCACTCAAGGTGTGGTGGCCTACTTCTTCTGATGTTGCTGGTGCCACATGAATACCTAGCAGAGCTGTCGCAATCAATTAAATAGAAACCTTTGTGAGGGTGGGATGCACCTCTCTCTCTATTTCATTGCATTTGACGCAGCCCAATTTGTATGCTCCAAATCTTCTTCCAAAAAGATATTCACAGCATCTTGTTACTGCTCCTCCTTGTATGTTTGAAACTTCAGGCTTTACACCTGTCAGCTGACACACAATTAGTGTTCTTTACAGTAAGGTGCATGTCATGCTTCATCAGTTCTGTGCCAGAATCAAAGCCAGCAGCAGCTCAAAGGGAAGAACATTTCTTTATCATTCAGTGCACGTCAGTGGCATTTGACCAAACATTTACTCATTCTTAAAGGAATAGCTCCCTCAAAACTGTTATCTTTTACCCATCCACATCATTTCAAATTCATATGATTTTTCTTTACTTTTTTTTCCTGTAGAACACATAAAAAAGAAAGTTTGAAATTTGTGCTGGTTGCTCTTTTACATGCCATTAAATGGAGACTGATGCTTTAAAAGAATTACAAGTATACAAGCATTAGAAATGTAAGAAATTAGAAAGGTAGCAAACTAATTTATGAATTTATGAGCAAATCATGTTTATTTGATTGTTTTATCTTTACAAAAATTGGTTCATTAATTTTCACAAAAACACTTTGAATGATTGTTCACAAACTGCACTGACTGTTTTGCTTGAAAGCGTTAGTCTCTAATTTAAATGCTTGGAAAATACCTTGTAAATAAACATTTTGCAGACAAAGGCACTTGCACCAGTTGCACTTGGTATGGAAATGAGCAGCATGAACATTCTGTTAATCATCTTTTTTTGTGTTTCAGAAAAGAAAATCATGTAGGTTCGGAACAATGTAGAGATGAGCAAATTTGAACAACAATTTATTTTAGGGTGAGCTGTTCCTTTAAGCTAAACTGAATTTAAAAGAAAAAGTCCAGCTTTTATGCATTCTAATTAAATTGAGAAGAAGAACAAAGAACAGAAAGATGAGGTAGATGAAGCTTATTTAAAACAAAAAAAATCTTAAAAAGAGGGACAAATTGTTTGAGTTTACAGTATCTGTCTGTCAATAACTATCAGCAAAGACCAATGAAGAAACCTAACAGTCCAGCAAACAGTGTAACAAAATCATTTTTGTGAACTCTATAGGCATACCCTCACACTTTGCTCCACTGTTTAATTATAAAATAGGAACAAAAATAGCTGATGGGAGACCAGCGATGCTCAAATCCCACTGCTTATCGAAGTTATTACTGCAGTGATGTGATTCATGCTCTGTCTGGGACCTGCTGGTTAATTAAAGCTGACTGTCCTCCAGAATTCTCCAGCCACTGTTCAAGACCGGGTTAGGGATGCAGACGGGCTGGGTTCTGAGCATCACGGCTGTGGTTGTTGATTAGGCATGCTGGGAGCTGGGAGAAATAGGTCCCTTGGGAGAAATGAGCGTTGCAAGGTTAGAGGTGGGGTAATGGAGGGTTTCCTCTATATAAATAACCTTGGTGTGGGAGCGTAACGGGTGACTGCAGAAGCCAAGGTGTTTCCTCTATGGGCGGGACCTTTTGATTAAAAGGTTTATCAATCAAGACGTCTGAAGATTTCAACACAGAGTTGCAGAGTGGGAAAAAACTGCATGAACAGGGAACTGCTCTTCATTGAACTGTATTATAATTCTAATAGACTAACCTGCCGTGTTAAACTCAATCTACAGTAAGTTTAGTCCAAGTTAATGTGGCTATCTCAAAATATAATTTCACTGTGAGAAAAAATTGTTTAATGTCATTACAAACCTGTTTCTTTCTTCTGTGTAAAAATATATTTTGAAGAATGGTATAATTGTTTTGACCCACATAATAATTAAAAAAAGATTCCTTAGCACATTAACCAATTGTATAGCATTTAAAAAAGACAAATCAGCATGACTTGATACCATGTCAAGACATACTGTACGTACATCCTTTCTGTAGTAATCTTTTCATACATTTTATGTAAAAAATTACATCTCTTATCATACGTTTACTATGTTCTGATCTCCAAGTACATATAAAAAAAGCTGTATAAAGAACTATTGTCACAGCCTGTAAAGTAAAATGCAGACTCAACTGATTTTTCTGTTATTAAAGTAAAATTGCAAATCCTCTTTTGTAAAGGTCAGGATTTAAACTCCACTGAAACATGTGCTATTTCTGAGACATTCATATCTAGATTTTCAATTGAAACTTACATAAAAAAAAAGTTAAAAGTTAGTAGCAAAACCTACAAAAGCACAAAACTCAAGACAATAAATATTTTACTAAAACTTAAAGAATCTATGAGAATAGTTGCAACGCAATTACAATATAAGAAAATACAGAGGCCTAATTAACACCAATGTGGCCTTTGGAGAAGAGATCAAGCAGACCTCATTAACCTTAACCATATAATGAAACAACAAAACACAGAATAACCAATGCTTCTAGTTTAAATATATGAGGGGGAAAAAACAAGCTAGAGCCTGCTGAAAGTCATTGTGATTGAAGTCTATGATGAAGTACACCTACACCCACTTGCTGCGTTCTCTCTCTTTCTCACCCCATCCAACCCCCTGTAACCTTTGCCCCTCTCTGAGAAAATACAAAAGCTTTTCTTTACCTGATGGGTTCACCTCACAGAAACCTGGCCCCAGAAATGTCATTAAATGCCAGTCTTTGGTCTTTTTTACTCGCACTTTATATTTTCAAATGCTCTCTGCTCTACAGTTGAAAAGCCACGTTAGAACAAAAGCAAGCTTTTCACCAGGATTACTGTCGAATCTTAACCCAAATGTGATGCATTAAATTGTATTTTTGAATATTAACTTTTATGTGACTCTGCAGAGGGCCTATTTTCACTAATGATCTTTCTCTCCCTCTGTGTAGGCAGATCTAAAAGTCAGGATTGGTTTAAGTGCCATTAGACTCTCTCCAGATGCTGTCCTTTCGGTTATTATGGCATTATCAACCATCAAAAGCCCACTCCATTCTATGACCATTCAAATCCAATTCATAATTTCTCTGCAATATCAGTGTCAAATGTTTAAAAACGACACTGGCACATTATGTCAATATAATAAGCCATTTGAGTTTTTGTCTGCTATGACATTTGCAAAACTATTTTATTTCTTTGCGATACAATGTACTGAAACTGAATAAGACCAGGAACATGGTAAATTGAATGTAAATGGGGTATTGTTTTCATGCTGATTTAAAATAAAATAAGAGCAAATTCAAATTAGCATGTGCTAAATTGGGCTCACAAAAGGGGGAAGGCAAACTTTGCTGTGTTAATTCCACAGTCTATTCATACTCTGTCAAAATCGTACCAGCTAGTTTGAGCAAAATCTAAATGTGGCTATTGCATTCAGGCTGCCTGCAGCACATTTCTTGCACTCCCACACAGCAGTGTGGCATTAGATGTGGCAGTCAGGCAATACTGAGGGTGTGCTGATGGTCGGGGGCGTCAGTGCCATTAAATCGCATGTCTGGTACCTGGAGGCAAGCAGGCGCCCGGCCATGTGGTTTATTCACGTCCACCGCCACGAGCTGCCATCCTCCAGACGCGTCCTCATGAAACATCTGCCACCAGGAGGAGAGTCGGAATAAGAGGAAAAGAAAGGAGAAAGAGAGGGCAAATTCTTAATAACTGTGAATGATTGGCATTTCCTACACACACACACACAAATACATTTTGGATAACAAATAAGTTGTGGGGGGGGGGTCAAGATGTTGGTTTCATGGACAACTGACAATCTTAAAAAAAAACCTACCAATTATATGATATTCAATGGAATTCTCCACCAACTTCATAACCATTTTATAAACACAGGCAAGGTCACATGAAATTGGCTTCATGATCCAGCGAGCATCTATTCACATTTCAGAATCTAAATGCACCATGACTTCACCATGACAGATACGAGGAGACAGCGGCGGAGACAGCAGGGACTAGAGGAGGGAGGGATGTTACAGCAGGCACCTTGAATCTGGCAAACAACAGAGGCTACCCATATCCATATGTACACAGCCCAGAACTGTCAGACGGCTCTGTACTTGACGCCCTTTTATTGTCCACCATGTGAAAATTGTTAAAAAAAAAAAAACCTGATTGTTTAGAAAACTAATAGCCCACCACTCCTCAGCAAACCACATAATTCGATGCATTATTCATGGTCACAGCACAAAAGGTGTGGGACGAGTTACATGACATACATGTCTTCCTAACATATATAAGGCTTTAAACCGCTTTTTGTGCCTCCACCCATTGTTTGCATCTCCATCCCTCCACACAGAAGTGAAAGTGTGCTTATGGCTGTACATAATGTGCACTGCTGCTGTTCCACTTATGTCTGCCTTTTATCAGTTCAGAAGAATAGATAACCAATTAAACCCATGAGAAATGACAGTCATTAAGCTCACAATGCCCCTTCAGCTCTGACAGATTAAAAAGGTTACCTACATAAATAGATATTTTAAAAGTTTCCCCTCATAGTCTTGTAATTATAACTTTGCCATTCATGTGGTAATCTTCTTAAGGGGCCTTATTGAATTATATTATTTTATAAGACAGTCACAAAAGGGATGGTGCAAATCTTGCCAAAGAGTATCATCAGGCCCCAGGAGAACCTTATTTTCTTTTTACTTCTTTCAGATTAAAGGCATCATTCCAAGTCGTATTGTCTAACACTCAATAAACCAAGGTTCTGTGTACCCTAAGAGATTTTTCTTCAATAAGATATTTCAACCTAATTAAAATAACACAGAAAGGCTATTTTGTTTTCAAGGTCACAGCACTGTCTATAGTTCTATGGGACAAATTTAAAGAGCCTTGCTGGGCTCTTTCACACTTCAATCCGTCAATCAGCCATTTCAGTCCTGGGTAGTCAAGGTTCACCATTTCACAATTAGATTTATAATTCCTGGGTTATTGTTCTCATTTGTGGGGTCAATAACAGTGCAGCCTACTCTAATAAATGCAAATCCTAAATTGTACACTGAACTTACATTAATGTTAACCCAGAGATAAAGTAAGTGTAAAAAGTTATGATGCCTGTAAAATCTTCGTAAAAAAAAAAAAAAAATGGGTTGGCAAATTAACTTTCACACATTCCTTAGCGGTTTCTCCTTGTGAGGTGTCAGCACCTTACCTAGACCAAGAGCAAAAAAAAATACATTATACTGTTTTTGCTGCAGACATTATAGATAAGCAATTGATTCAAAGTTTCATAAATGGCAATAGGCTTGGAAAACTGTATGCTACTGGAGACAATTCCACTTTCTGTACTGGGAATGAGATTTGTCTTATTGTTTTTGTAAAGCTTTACTGTAGATTTGCATTTGAACTATTTTCCATTTTAAGATTTTGTGTCCATATATGCATTATAATCTCTTATTTATTATTTTAATATATA
>JAUMHP010000057.1:12102226-12112975 GCA_032361065.1 Enteromius trimaculatus
ACATTTAGACTGATTTGTGAACAATGTTTGAGAGAAATGGTAATATTGTGTATCTGGAATGAATTTTAGATCTTTAAATCCATCTCATGAAAAATCGGAGCAGAAACAAAGGTGTTGCGTTTATATTTTTGTTGAGTGTATAAGTTTTTGTTTTTTGAAAGTAGGCTGCCATCAGCAGACTAATCAGAAACTATGTTTGAGCACTTTAGCCTTTTCAAACCATCACGATTTGTCTAAAATAAAACTATAGATATACCCACTAAAACAGTCCAAGCCTATGGTTGCCCTATAACAATGTTTAGATGTAAAAAATGCGCTATAATAATAAATGTGAGATAAGTTTGTGTGGAGAGGCTGAAGTGCACTGAGCAGGACGCGGAGGCCAAAGCACAATCACTTGCATTTTTTCAGAAACAAAATAGCCTAAGAATTCAATTTAAATGTAATTCATTAAATAAATCATTCTGATTATATATATAAAAAGGTTCTTAAACTGCTGCCTTCATTTTTAATGTTTGTTTGAAGAAATCTGTCATGGGACGTATAAGGAGACTTCAGACAGAAAAACAGACTTGTTATTAAATGTTTCCTCAGTGAAATCATGGCACGGTGGCTTCACTTATTGAAGTGCGAGCTCTATCAGCTGCATCTATAACTGCTAGAGCACATATCAGCGAGGACGTGCTTCGTCTCCGCCGGGTGTAGCTGCGCCTGATCGTAGTTTTAGTTTAACAAGTGTAAATATTTAATCGTTGCAAAGTCCAACGTAGGGCTTACGCCCAGCTTTTTTACGTGTAGCTGGTGCCTGAAGACTAAAGTTGTCCAGTCAGTTATGTGTTTATAACTGTGCGCGCGCCGGCAGCATCAGCTGATTTTTCCCTTATAAAAGTGTAAATGGCTTATAATACTCCTTCAAGAATAAGACATTATTTAAATCGATTTTAAATATTTATTTTATTTGTGTACATTAACAATAAAAACAGTTGTGTATTTGTACATAAAGGAAACGAATTGGACGCCGCTTTCTGAAGAGCACATCAAAGAAATAATATTTACTATTATGTATTTACTATATATGTATAATTTATTATACATATATATTTTGCATATGGGCACATTCAGGCTATTGTTTTTCTCTGTTTGCACAAGATGTGAATCCTCACGTTATGATGTTTTTGCTGCTATTTGCTAGTAAAAACTTTGAATGTGACAATTCTCTTTTTTAAGGACAATATCACCACCCACAAAATGTTATTTCACCTTTTATAAATTAATTTTCTAAAAAGTCTATATATCTATATTATTTTAAAGGGTGTTATATTATAATGCTGTTATTGTTTTATTTGGTTATTTTAACTCTATTTAACGAAACAAAATTGTAGTCAGTTTGGAAACTTTGCACCACCTAGAGGTAGTTTCGTGAACGACTTTAACACAATATATTGTGAATTTTAGCAGTAAAATATAGAAATTATATTGTCATACTAACAACAATTTAAATCATGAAAGCAATCAATATACTGCATAATGTGTTATACTAGTTGAGGCCTGAGTGACCGAAAGTGAACTGTGCATATGAAAGGTGAAGTTCTCATGAACTGAGGTTGAAAAGGTTCCATTATCCTAGTACCAGGTGCAGACCATCAAAGACATCCAAATTATGAAATCACCTCCAATTAAAGGGAAGCTCTATATTTTTGGCAAAGAGTGCAACTTTTCAGCAAGCCACCATGAGGTAATGCACAGGGAGGACATCAAGATAGTGATGACCAGCCAATCAGGTATAATAAACAAAATATAGATGGGCAAAGATAAAGATGGTCAACCAATAAGAAATAGTAGACGGGTAGAGATAATGGTAGCTGACCGATCAGCACTATGGGAAAATAAGGGTTTCATCTCTGAGGGTATAATATGTTTTGTATTAACAATCAGAAGCCAGAGGTACTGTAGTCTGATGTGGTGGCTGCTTTCTCGGCTTTGTAATTTTAATAAAGTCTTATTTCTTCAACATCTGAAACTCTGCCGTTTGAGCCTTTTTGTCTGTACCCGACTGAGAGTGAGACCAACACCAACCTCTTTGGGCCACGACAGGTTCTGCTCTATTTAGTAACTGAACAGTACATATAGACAGAACAGTATTCTAAATGGAAATGATAAACTGTATTTTTCTGATGACATTAATAGAACCTCACCTTAACTGTATTTCTGGTAAGATGGTATATTCATTTACAATATATTTATTCTAACACACACACGGACTGCTTTAGTTTGGGCCACAGGTGTTCCTTCAGGAGCCACTTGATATCTCTAATGAAAATTAATGCTTTCAAATTGGCTCGCCAGACATACTTTCAAATTGTTTATTAAGGACTCTGAAATGAGTGGGGATCATTGATTGCAGTATCACAAAGGCCAATCAGAAACACAACAGCGAATCAAAACAGCTCTGATTAAACAGTGATAAATAATCTGCCGAAGAGATCATCCCTGTGAAAAAAAGGATAACAAATACAACTCAAAAGATGTTAATAACACCATAAATTATTCATTTTAATTGAAAATTAACATGCCTTTTGATTAATATTTCTTTTTATCTTTATGGTATTATTAGTAAATATTGTATACTTAAATGGCATAGAGACAGAAAAAGTGATTGTATCATCACGTCATTTGGGACATTTTCTGAACAAGGTGATAGTTTCTGATTGGCAAGGTCATGAGGCCTGTTCTCATCCATATTTAAGCACCTGAAAAATAAAACGTCGTGACATCAAATCTAAAAATGTATCCCCTACAGACACGAGTCTGGTAAACTCCCTAGCACATTTATTCCATTGGATCCCTGTGTGATTCAAATCCCTGCTACTCTGTGCCAAGGACACATACTGTAGTTCTGCAAGATAATCAACAATCCACTTGCGCATGAAAATCCTGTCTGTACACATATATTATATGGCTGCTATATTTTTAACCAGTGCACAACCTGTTTTAAATGATGATATGTTGAATGCTGGTACAGGGTCAGGGTGAGATATCTCGCAATATATGATCTCTTTTCTCTCATACACATAGACGGATTGAGGCCAGGCTGCTGAAAAGAGGCGAGCATTTGCACGACGCCCAGGCAACACAGGAAACGTTAATTATTGTGATTAGTGCTCAGCACACTCCTCTGTTGCTGATGGTTTAGGCTCTTTGTTTTAGAGCCGGCTCTGACACGCCACTCATTTGCAAGGGAATATTAAATAGGCCTGGGTTTTAAAAGAGAACCACCTCCACAGCTCCATACACACACTGCATTAAGACTGCGCTCATCCCTGCTTTCGTCATGCCCTTAAGTTGGTATTCGTGCGAATCTTCCAGCAAGATTTACTGTGCATTTTTAGACATGAATTTCTGTTGGCTTATCAAGCACCTCCATGTTAAACGAGAAATTCAGAAAAACGTATCATATAATGTGCCTGTTCTTACTGTTTAGTGTTTATGAGGCCGTGACATCACATGATGAAAATGATGATCTGTTATTAATACCGTTTACAGCTGCTGATGGGATTTATATTCCAAAGAACAGATGTGTGTGGGAGGTGTACAGCAACAGACGCATACTTCTTATCTCGTGCTGATGCCAGGAAAAACTGCAGCATAATGTTAAATCCCCTGATTCATCCCAGGGATAATAAACCAAAAGGAGTGTGATAAAACTCCCCACACAAAGCGCAGTTCTTGACATCTTAGACTATTAAGCTAGGTTTAAGAGAGTTGATTTTATTGGATTTAATATGGAAGCATGTTTCTGCCACAGGATAAAAATAACAAAAAGTAATTTAAAAAATGTCTTTTTATCTCACAATTCAGGCTAATTTTCTAGCAATTAAGAGTTTAGATCTCTGATATTGTGAGATATGTGGAGCAAAAAGTCAGAGAAGTATTTCTTAATTTCTTAATTAAAAATAGAACTGCAAGATGTAAATTCATTAAAAAAAGTCTATTTTACAATTCTGATTAAAAAAAGGTTTGAATTATTTTACATTTGAATTATGAGTTATTTAAAATTTGTAAAAAATATTTACTTTATTATTTTTTAATTACCTATTTAATTGTTACAAATATTTTTTCTAACTAAAACTGTGAGATATAATCTCAATAAATTTCCACCCTACAATTTTCATAAAAAAACCTTACATTTATTTTACATTTAAAGTAAATTAATTATTTATTATTTTTTAATTACCTATTTAATTATTACAAATATATTTTTTAACCTTTTTATATCATTAAAAAACATTATAAAAACGGGCTCCATAGTTTAAAAATAGTGCTGAAACGTGCTTACCCTCTCTGCGTTTCATTGGTGACACAGTGATGATTGAAGGTACCAAACATCTGAACACCCAGGATTCCATACAGGAGCAGGAAGAAGAGCAAAAAGATGGACACACTCCAAATCTGCTCTCCCGACCGTCTAAAAGGAAGTAAATTTTAAGTGGCTGATACAGAAACAAGCTGACAGTTCTCACATTCTTTGGGCTCGTGGGGCTCTTACTTGAGGATATTGGTTATGCGAGAACGCGGCAGTTCAAATCGGAAGTAGATTCGGAAGGCTCGGATCATAATGAGGGCCCTCGGTATGCGTAACATTCCCCAGGGTGACATTTGGTCCACAATCTCTGCTATTTCAAACACCTTGAGACCATTCACAGGAACAAGTGGATGAGCAGCGGTCCCTATGGAGCTCAGTTCTTTTTAATTTGAAAGAAACAATTTACTTGGGAAATAACACTGAAAATTATTTCCTTACCTGAAGCACAAGAGAGACCCACAGGAAGACCACCATGAAGCCATCAAACATGCACCAGCGGTCTTTAACATAGGAGTTTTCTCCCTGGAAACAGAGGCAGGTGATAAGACACAGGCTGTAAATGAAAGTCCACAGGTGAGTGGCAGCTGGTCCATCGGTTTAATGAAAGACTGTGGCAGCTGTTAACAACAGAGCCAGCAAAATTCAGCAAACAGAAGTGTGAGCACTTCAGAGTATTTATCCTGCCAGACATTGACTAACAAGAACAAGGTCTGCACTAGAAGACCAATATGTGGTACAATCAAAACATATATAATGAGAACTATCAAACTATGTCTCTTGTGGTAAAGCTCACAAAGAATACAGTAAATAATAATGACAAAGAAAAAGCAGGAGCTAGGAGTCTTTATTTTCAGGTAGTGGATGTATGGCATGCCCACATATTTTCATTCAAGTTACAATCAAGTCCCTTGTAAGAAAGTATTTTAAGCCCTCTCAAACTCATTTTAAAAAGTCCTGCTGTAATTTAAAATTTCTGGTTAAATACATAAAATCAGTAAAGACATTTATAATGTGACTAGTTCATTTTAATTTTAAATTGTGACTGATTCATTTCTATTTCAAATAAATGTTCTTTTGAACATTCTATTTATCAAAACATTAATTCAAAAAAAAATTTATTTTCTATTGATTTAGACAAAAATATATCATATATATATATATATATATATATATATATCAAAATATATCAATATTACAGTTTTACTGTATTTCCGATCAAACAAATGCAGCCTTGGGTGAGCATAAAAAAAGTTTAAAACATTAAAATATCTTACTGACCGTTGAATGGTTTTACATATATTTACACTATTTTTAAGTAAAAATATTCCATATATCCTATACATATAATATCATTAAAGATTTTATTTAAATTAACTGCTGCATGTCACAGCAAAGGGTTTGTCATGTCAACTACCTCTTCATGCACGCAGCTGGTGCACAGGAAATGACATCAGAGGGGTGTGTGACATGCTCAGGTTTGTTTGCTTGAGTGCAGATTGCCTTCATGCACCGGTGGCTTTTCTTTGATAGAGAGACAGATACTTCATTGGCTGAAGCACTTGTTCTCCCAAGACAACTGCCCAGAAATCCCCTGGGATTTCAGAGCCTCTGATCAGCTATGGTGCTTAGATCTCACACTGATTAGTAAGCCAAAACCCATGATTTATTAAATGGATTGCTTAAAAACTAAGTGAAGGTCTGACTGACTTTATTAACAGCAACTGGCAGAGATTGAATTTGTAATATTGTTTATGCTGATGAATGAGTTACTTAAGATTAAAATAGATGGCCTAATTCGCAACAGATAATGAATTATTTACATTAACTCAGTGCTTAGACTACTGCATTAGCAACTCTAGAATACACCGAATTGCTAAAATATACCTGCTAACAGTGATAAAGAAAACAACATGTCATTGAATTTTACAGATCATAACATGCACTTAAAAGATGGAAATACTAAACAAATATACTGGCTCAGTTAACTGAGTTGAGGTCACAAGTATAATAATGCTGTGAGCTACTCTCCTTCAATAAAATTAAAATGCATGTGTTAACTTCGCATATAATTGCTGCAAGGTTAATCACCCTGTCCTCACACGATCTCAGGTCTAAAGGAACAAATTAATTACTCTATCTTCTACATAAACCTTACTGTTTTCCATGCTAGAAAAAAGATAAAGACATTTCTAGGCATCTCTTTGCAAGTTCAGGAAGCAAACGATTCACTTATTCAATGTCTCTCTGTACAGTTGTTATCCTTAAATCGCCAATTAAAACGTCTATACGTTATTTAACCACATGCCCACTTTACACAATTCCAAAAGGGCACAGTCTTTTTATCTTCTTATTTCTGTTGTAAATTGTGACAATCTTGATTGAGTGTGTTACCTTGATGATGCCCCTGATATGCATTTTGGCGATCATCTCTGCAGTGTAGAGGAACATCAGCAGCGTATCCAGTGCGAATGTGACATACTTCAGGGGCGGGTAGTGCTCAAAGGTCTTAGGTGTATTCATACAGACCGAAATGACACTGATTATGGCACAGGCCCGCAGGAGAGAATGAACCCACTGAGGACAAAGAACACAATCTTTTGTTTGCTGGGTGAATATTCACACCTAAAATGTGTAAATGTTTGTAATTTAATGGTACATATTACTACATTTTGAAAGGGTACCACCCCAGTAGCAGCTTTCATACCTCTTTTTCTGAAAGTGTAGTGTCTGTTATGATTTGTGTTTTAAGTTTTTTTTATTTCTTATTACGTAAACATTTGCTGCTGTATAGGTATTTGCTACACAGTGCAACAAATGTGATCCTGTACCACAAAACCAGTCATAGGTTGCATGGGTATATTTGTAGCAATAGCCAACAATATACTGTATGGGCCGAAATGATAGATTTTTTTTAATTTATGCCAAAAATCAAAGTAAAGATCATGTTCCATAAAGACAGTTTGTAAATTTCTAACTGTAAACATATCAACAATTAATTTTTGGATAGTAATATGCATTTCTTTAAATTTCTTTTTTTTTATTTAACTTAACTATATTTAATAGTCAATAATCAATTTAATATAGAGTTATGTGAAATGTTATTTTGGACCAATGAGATTTTTAAGTGGGTGGGACTAAACCAAGACACCAGGTCCTGGGTGCTATTTTTAACTTGAATGTACTTTTTGTATAACATGCTTTAAGTTATTTTTCAGTTATCACCTGTTTTCAGTTATTCAGTTACTATACAAAAACAGCCTGCTATGCTGGCTGATACTGCAAACTCTTATTTGTTATCATCATATTATTCTAATGTTATAGTGTATTTATAAACACACCGGTTTTATTACTATTAACTGCACTTTCTAATTCTTCTAGTTATTTACCTATAGCAAATAATGATTCAGGCGTTTTGCACATAGAAAAGAAAAAAAAACTTACTTCCCTGCTGAAAATAATGTGGATATATAACTGGTTTGGACAAAATAATAAAATAATGCTAATAACATAAAATAAATGTGTCCTATTTTATAAAAAACTGCACCTAGTTCAATCTAGTATGTGTGGGTCACTAATTATTGTGAAGAGCCACATGGAATTGTAAGGTTTCAGAGATTTGTTCACATACTGGTTTGTTGATCCAAAGTATGTCAGCACTGTCTGTCAGTGTTTCATCTGGCCCAAAGTCGGTCATAGGCTGGGCCTCGACCCGCGAGCTCTGCTTCCTCTTCAGCATGCTTGGGCTCGCTGTGCTATAGAGAGAGTGGATCTGGAAGACAAAAGCACACGGACCACAAATGCTAACTTGAACCAACCAAAGCTCAAAATCTCTTTGTAGCCACTGGATTTAATCTTTATTAGATGCTTACTCCATTTGTCTTCAAAGCACTAACATATCAAAAAAAAATATTAGAAAATAAAAATATATATTTAGTTTAGGGAAAAAAGCAAAATAGCTTATAACTAGCTAAATGCTAATTACAATAATTACGTAGCAAACCCTTTTAGAGGAAGTGTCATATCAAAAGTCCTGAACACAGAAACACAACTAAGCATGCAAACAGATTTGAGCTATGTGTTCATTGTGGCTGTACTGTACGATATGAGGGCACAGCTCTGAATGGTACCAGACAGTATGTATTGTAGTGTTGCACAGCCACCACTAAACACCATCAAGCATATGATGTACATTAAACACAGACTGTTGACTTGACATAGAAATACAGACTTACCTTCTGCAAAGATCACACTGGATCTTCAGCGCAACACAAACGACCGGCAACCGAAAATGAGACTAAATAATATTGGCAAAATAGCCATTCTGACCGAGGACAATAATAAAACATGGATATCACACACTCACTGAAACAAAGCGCACATACCAACGGGAAAAGTAAAGCTGAAATTGCTCCAGCACTGCACATAACATGCGATCAGGCATACCCTGTAAATAACACACAACAGTTAGTCAACATGGCATATGGTGTACCAAACGGGTACAATTATATCCACAAATAATGTCCACCACATCAGACAAGGCATATATGCAACACTGAGTGGCGGAGTCATGGACGGATGGGATTGTGGGACCAGGTTACTCACGGTCAGGCTCCTCATTGGTGCATTCATCCCCGGCATAGAGAGGAACTGAATTCAATATGAAAGACGGCTGATCGGTGTAGTCGAGGTCTATCCTGCAAGAACATCATTAGCCTTTTATTCTTATTTATAAAGGAGTCCCGTCAATGAATGCTGCATCACACAACAGCTGAAAGCGTGACCTTTACATGTGATATCAACACAAAAGGAACAAATCCACTCCAGTGAACTGTCATGTACTGTAAGGTCAGACGGGCCTTCGTGCGTCAAATATTGTATAACATGACGAAGAGCCTTTCCTTAGTTGGTAAACATTTCAAAGTCAGATGCAGCATGATTCGCACCACTCCAAGGTCATTTGAAGGGCAGTTCGACAATAGCAAAATTCACATTTAAAGCGCGTGCCGTCTGCCCGTAAAAACACTTGATACAATTTGAAATCTACAATGGAAAGCTGAATCTTAAACGTTTTTACATTTATGACAAGAACATAGCAGTCTCCTCAGAACAGTTTCTATGTAGTCACAGGCAATTTGCAAAGTAATTGCTACAGTTAGCATATGTTGAAAGATAGAGGTTTGAAGACAACTGAAAACAAAATTACAGGGTATAAGTGCAGTAATGTAGGAGTAAGTTGCAGAAGACTACAATTAGTTTCACTTTTACAGAAAGGACTATGTGCCTAAAGGCAGGATGCAATCACTAAACACTTTAATGGTGGCTGGTGTCGTGAGTTTTTAGGCTTGTTTGTTACATAAGCAGTTTGTGTTTTAGTTCAGACTCAATAGGCTATGAGAAGGATAATTATTGTCCCCAAAGGTTTCTAAAATTTGCTACAGAATATAAAGCAGTAGACAGTATGGCACAAAAGATTAGACTGGAAATCCAATTCCAACTTCATATTTTCTTTCGATCCGAAAACTACAGAAAATAGACATATAGAATGAATAATATATACACAATCTCCGTGTATGTGAAAATTCTTACTAATAAATTTATGCCAAACACAAAAACGCATCAGATTTATATTAATTTTATTAATGTGCACTAATAACCAGAACTATTTTACTTTTCATTCATGATGGGTTTCGAACAAAAGGCTAGGCTGTTAACATTACCAGTGTCAGGAATTAACCAGAACTGAGGGCACAGGTATTTAAAAAATGTATTGGAAATGTATGCTGTAGTGAATTTATCTGTTGTTTGTGAAACATTCCGGACAACTCTAAAAACCTTTTTTAATTATGTCAGCTCATGGTATAATAAAACAAAGAGACTGTAAAATTATAATTTATCATTTTAGCAAAGCGTGGGTTCCATTAAGATATGCTATTGCTTACGGCTACTTTTGTATAAAGAAGATAAAAGTCAATCTCAGTGGGCAATTATTGTTTATGACACTGGTTGCCACACAGTTCCAGATGGGGACTCCCTCAAATTAAATCAATAGAGTATGTCTCTTTCTCTATATGCCTCTTTTTATGTTAAGCCTCTCAGTTCTGTGCACCAACAACCACCTAGACATTTTCAAGTCTGCAAAATCAGTATTGATTCAAATAACATTGTACGATTATGCAATTAAACGGCCTGCTTCTGTTGACATACACAGCTATTCAACACAGGACCTCCATTTTTACAGACCACTGTCAAAAGCCACCTGTCTTAAAAAAAAGTATCACATGTAAAAGCAAAACAACTGACTCGAAATCATGACATCAGCCATGATACATGAGCATCATGCAGGGAGAATCCTCCTGCTGCTGCACGGTTACCATGGCAACAGATGA
>JAUMHP010000057.1:12113075-12124583 GCA_032361065.1 Enteromius trimaculatus
TGACATCAGCCATGATACATGAGCATCATGCAGGGAGAATCCTCCTGCTGCTGCACGGTTACCATGGCAACAGATGAGAGCAGAGCTGCTGCCGCTATAGCTCTTGCTAAATAACCTCTTACGAGAAAACACACGAATTACATAAAATATAAATGCATGTGGATTACGAAACTGAGTGCATTACTGTCTAAATTTGTCAGAAGCGTATCCGAAAAGGTTTTCACTCAATGACAGGGCTGTTTATTTTGAACAAAGGCCTTTTGACTGCGCAGTCGGTTGCATACACTTCCTGGTAAACGTGCAAACAAGCCGATTGAAACGAAATACGTCTCTTATCTGACACTCTAGTTCTACTCACGTGTCGAAACGACAGGAAAAAGCTCTGAGACTTACCGGTTGATGAAGTATCGCCGTTAATTCGGTGTACAGTCCATGACTCGTTGTAGTGAGCTCGAGCTTCAGGCACAGCAGCCGCGCGACAGATGCGCACCGGACGCGCGTGACCCGCTACACCACAGCGCGCAGGATGAGATCCCGCAGGCCTTCACATGTCTAACATACCAGTAATAACAAAAACAAGTTTATTATTTTAATGGATGTTAAATGCTGATAAAATGTCCTTGAAATGAAATTTGAATTTTAAATTACTATTCTTGAATAAACATTATCTTTGAACACAAAATACCAGGAACAACTAATAGGCCTATTGATTATAATTTTAAAACACCAACAAATGCTTACATTAAAAAAAAATAATGATAATAAGAAATAAAAAATAATGGCTATTAGCATTGCAGACCGTGGCTAGTTGTGACAAAAGCTATAGCCTATTATATAAACTTGGTTTAGAAAGTTTTTGATTAAAAAAAAATACCCAAATGCTTTTTATTTTTTCTTTAATATTCATTTATAAGGTGGACGAGACCTTAACGTGCTGCAACCTAAGAAAACATTTATATTCCATATGTATTATTCATGTATTCCATATTTTAACAAATGAGTCGGTTGTATAATAAACAGAGAAACAGTCCAAGGTCAAACACAGCAAATACGCTCTAAAATAGCAGTTGCCAATCAAGACTTTGCGATTAGTCCTGGCAATGAACTAGTATAAATACACAGACAAATGACTATGTGGGTGTGGTTGATTGAGAGCAGGTGTGTGAGTGCAAATCTGACACAGCGTGTTGCATGCTGGGGATTTGAGTTCGTGAGAATGTGAGGCACATGTTGGTGTGAAGGTGCGGTGGCTGATGGGTGATGTAGTCCAGATGGAGTGAGAGCTCACGGACAAGATCATAACACATATATTGCATTTATATTCATATTTATTTATTGATTGATATTAAAATAACAAACAAACACAATAAAAAAAAACAGTAAAACATCAATTAATATTAAAATATCAATTTCCATTCCTCGTAAAATATGGACGTCAAGTTGTATTTATTTTTCATATGTCAAAGGCAGGTCAATTAAAATAATAAACAAATGCAATAACAGCAAAACATTAATTAATATTAAAAATAATATACAAGTTTATTCTTCGTAAAAGATAGATGTCAAGTTGTATTGATTTTTCATGTCAGAGGCAGGTCGAGACATTTTTGAAATGTTAGAATTTTACAATTAAATTATTTTTTTAATAAATTAACACTTGCTTTTTAGCCAAAAATGTTTGTTATTTACTATTTCATGAATATTCGCAAAATAGCTTAAAAGTGCTGTATGTAAGACTCTTCTAAAGCCCAAAAACGACATGTTCGTAGATATTTAGGAAACTGTTGTTTAAGTTATATTTATATTACAGCACTGTTTCTCTGAAAAATAATAGCCAGTAATTCTACTCTGAATGTGCGTTTCGGGCAGAACCGTGGCCGAGAGAGCTCAACGCGATGCAACGTAAGAAAACACATGCAAACAGAAAAAAACGACAACACATTAAGAAAAAAATCTTCATCAGTTTGAAAACACAGGTGCTGCAAATTCTCGCAACGCACCCAAACACAGAAACAGGCTGCAAATAGCACAGATCACAACGGAAATGTTTCAGGGGGACCTCAAAAAGTGACGAACCCATCTGAGTAACTCTAGCTAACATAGCATTAAAGTAATGTTTCACAGTTAAGTGTGTATTTCGTCAGATAAGTCTAATAATATCCAAAAGACCGTATGATCAGGTTGTTAAAATAAATAAAAAAACTCACCTTTTGGTTCAGTGACAACACCTCTGCTCTGACCAAAAGCCACTGAACAAATAATCAGGTCCCAGATGGGTTCGTCACTTTTTGAAGTTCCCCTGAAACATTTCCATTGTGGTTCGTGCTGTTTGAAGCATGTTCGTGTTTGCAGCGCGTTTCTGTTTTTTTTTCCTGAAGTTGCAGCTTGTTGAGCTCTCTCAGCCACTGTAAATCTCACAGGTTCCGGGCCTGAATTGCAGGACTCATTTCAACCGCTAGCTGGCAATATTACATACAGGTGCGTTCGACTTGAAACAGCGCTGCAGAAACTGACCAGTGTATGACATCAAAGTGAAAGGCTTCATTGGATAAACATGAGAACATAATGCACGTGGGTGATTTTATTTCACTGTATTTCTGAAGGAAGATTGTCTTTTAGAAATTCTTATTTTCGTTTTATCCTGCAGGTAAAGCAGCGTTTGTAAGCTCAGTGCTGCTCTACAGCCGTTACTGGGGAAACCTCCTTTCTCCTGCTTAAAAAAAAAACACCTCCTGCTGGCAGAGAATGAATTAGCATTTTTAACAAGTCAGCAAACATATTTTTCAGAGGTATCCGATAAATCCATCACCAGCAGGTGCTCCGGACTCATTTATAAATGGTTCGGATTTATTGCTAAAGTTTTATTTGAGTTATCCAAAATATATTTTTTAAAAGCTGACATATGTTATATGTTTTATTGTTTTCATATTTCAACTTTAAATTTTACACTTTTAAAATTCTTTACAAAAAAAACATTCTTTATAACGTTCTTAACTTTGTGGGTGGGACTAACAGAAACTGACGAATAATCAAATTGCATTAATTTGGTAAATTACCAACTTCTGATTTGGTGGGCCACATCTGAAACTGGGTGGGCATTGCATGGAAGGTGCTTGCAGTTGTTTCTTCTTATTTTTCTTCTTTCATATTTTTTTTTATTCAAAGTAGATATTTATTATTGGAAAATGAATTGCAGTCATGGCGAACTAGATGTAAATCTGGGAAGCTTGATACCTATATTCATTGAGAACCTTCATTTAAAGTTGCTAATTTGTACTGTGTTAGAAAAAAAATTGCATAATAATAAAACAGATTTAAAATTGAAATCATAATGAAAGCTCATTAAATCAGTCTTGAAAGAGATTCTTTGTTTCGTAACCAGTTATTTTATCTTTTATGTTTTGTTTTTATAATGATTGTATTAGCAAATTCCCTTGTAAAAGGACAGCACTGCAGAGATATAGAAAGTAAAGTCCCCAATTATGTTTATGTAAAACTGATTTAAATTACAGCGATGAAGTTTCCTTTTTTGGCACTTTATGTCTTACTCCTGCCTTTGCACAGAGAGTAACAACTAATCAAAGGCATTCATATGGAGAGCGCTGTTGGCCTCTGAAGCGTTCAAGCTGGATTTGGCCAGCCCGTTCTCCCTCTGTTGTGGAAAGTGAAAATTCCTGAAGGCACTTCACTTCAGGTTTCTGGTGGGGATCTAAACATGCATGCAGAGACTTTGGTGAACTCTGTCTCAGTTCGTTTGCTTCTAATTCTGCTCTCTGCCATTCAAGGAAGTTTACAGCAGTCACTAAGGTGAGTTTAGCTGTCTTGTTTTTCAATCAGTTTGACTTTTTCAAGCCACGTTTTGCTGACAGTCTGGATTTTTACAGACAGGGGAACGTTTCTGTTGTGTAGTCAATGCTACAAACCTAGTCCCAGGTTTGCACATTTTTATCTTAAGCTTTTTACTATTCTTTCCTTTTCCATTCTTTACAGCAATGGGAAGGTGCCAGCAATGTTTTGTTTATTTTACTTAGTGCCCCTTTAAGCCAGTTTTTACCTCGCATACATTATTTCCTCAAAATCAGAAACATATGCACCTTTTTGATCTTTTCCTATAGTTTTGGCTAAGGTCTACAGTTGTGTGACTGTAATTTTGACAAATGACTTAAGTGGTTTATACATAGCAGGTGCACAATCAACCTAATGTGGACCACAATGCATGTTTATGTATGCTTTTGCTGCATTGCACATAATCAGAGACAGAGACTGAATCGGAGTGAATATGCTGTTGTGGCTGAAAGACTTGTTCCATATAAGTGCAACCATACCAAGCCCCTGAACAGTGTTTGCTTTACAAAAAAAAAGTGTATTTTTATTACCCTGTAATGTGAGAATGGCCAACTGCAGAGACGAGACGCAGGAGTGGTATGTAAGAACGCTACCAAATGAAACATTTTTCACAGGGGAACTCGGGTGGGAAATAATAAACAGTGGAATACAGTCCACCGTTTGTTTTCAGTAGGTTTTTAATGAAATTCTAGTTCTTGAGTCTGACAGCATTTTCTTTTTAGACCTTTTTACCACCATACACTGCAATATACTTTGATTATATTATATTACTGTCCTCAAATGTACAGAAACTTATTTTTATTGCTTCCCAATTCAAATCTTTCTAGCAGATGCATTTGTATGGACAGTGTCTAGACTTGAGTTTGTTGTTATCTGTGGGACTGAGTACTAGCAGAATCATACCTTATGAGTCATGGCTTCATTTGCACCGAAATAGTGATTTCCACATGACCTGTATTACAGCTATATTTTTTTACCGGGTCTTTTTGTTATCTTTAAATATTAGCTCAAAAGCGTACAAGGAGATACAGGCAGGAAATCTCCCAAAATCTGATCCATTGCATGGCCCATCCTCGGAAAACAAACAAAATATTTCCTCCAGAAAGCAAAAGGGTGTCTGGTTGTCATTACTGGTGAAAGGGAGGATTGCAAACCACCACCCACCCATCCACCATCTGGCATATGTTCACCTACAGAGCAAGAACAGAGGTTTGATGTGGAAGGCAAAGGTCAGAGGGTGAATGAACACTCTTGTGTTTTGCAGGCAGGTGGGTGGAGAGTGTAAGATCTCCTCTGAATCATCACTGAGGCGCTGTCGGACCCCCGACGGTTTGATCTGTAGTGGGAGAGGTGAGTGTGAGTGCGGGATTTGCATATGCCAGGTCACGGAACCCGGAACTTTCTATGGACCACGTTGTGAGTGCCATGACTGGATCTGTCCGACATATGATGGGAAGACCTGTGGAGGTAAGAGCTGTCTCATACTCTCTCCAAACACAGTGTTCCCACTTAGTCCTTCACTTATGGTGAATTTCTTGTTTCAATATCAGGTGTCTTCTGGGAAAAAAAAAGGCTTTGTAGACGTGTGCAAGACACACATACAGCTTCAGCAAATGCCTTTGATGTTCCATCCAATATTGTGTCATTAGCTACAAGGTCTCATTTGAATTTCAGTGCCTCTATTCAACCAAACATAGGCAGTTTCAAAGGAGCCTGTTTGGGGGCCATGTTGTTGTGTAGCAAACCCTTTTTTAAAAAAGGATTTTGCAGACACTGCTTTAAATGATTGTTTTCACAGTTACTTACTTTCCTGTGTTGAATGTGATTTCAGTAGTTTTCACTGGATAGTGAGTGTGTGCAAAATCTCCACAGAAAGTCCACAGAAATCCATTAGCACAGACTGGCATCCAAACCCTTGACTAACATGACCATGACCTGCTGATTGAAACTTATTATAATTATAAGAACACAATGCTAGTATTTACACTCCATAGAGAACAACTGTGATGGTCCGCTTTTCAAGCTTTGTTTGTGAAAGTGTTATTGTTTACACTGCTCTTCAATATAAAATTCAAAGCCATGAACCGATCCAACACCATATATACAGTATACATTGTGTGTGTGTATATCCAAACACACACACTATATTACCAAGAATATTGGGGCACCCCCTTATAATGAACAGGTCTGACTATGTTACTAATTTCCATAAATCTTTATATTCAAGTATATAATTATATTCCAGGGAGGACAGGACCCTTTTTATGTTCTAACATAGCAATACATCTTTGTACAAGGCAGGGTTAAAAAAAAAAAACTGATTCAGTCAAGTGTGGAAGAACTTCGCTGGTCTGCATAAATCCAATTAATGTATTAAAAACTTGTAATTCATTCTCTGTTGCAACAGTTTTGGTAGTGTTTAAAATGACTCATAGTGTACCCATATATACAAGCTATTGGTGTTTGGTGATGAGTTTTTGGCTGAAACTTTTAACTGTTCAGGATTGTGGGTAGTGTGTTTTTTTTCCTGTTGAATTTGGATATTAAAGTTTTTTTACATAGTTGAACTTAGATTGAACTTCAATTAATAACCTAATAACCACAGAGCTGGCGATTGGTTTCTCTTGAAAGGTTTATACATTACTAAACTAAAAATTATTTTTTTAGTTAAGAAAATAAATGGTTTTGCTTATTTTCTTGCTGCTGCATATAATAACATCTTGATTGCTATACTCTTAAGAATGGAAATCCACCTGACAGACTCAAAAACACTCATCTATTTTCATACCACCTCCAGTTCTGATCTGTAGACATGAGATGTTGAGGACATGGAGATATGTGACGCTGGAAAGAAAGATTTATTTGTGGAGGCATGTTGCAAACCAGTGAAGAGCTCATTAACTTTGGAGCATATAGCTGATAATAGGGTTTCTCTCATGGTTACATATTATGAAAATGGAGGCACCATATGAACCAAATTTTTTTTCCTCGTCTAACATCAAGGCTATTTATTGCGCATATCTGTCAAAATACCCCACCTCTCAGCTGGTTTTCTGAGCTGCTTTGTTGTAGTTTGGGATATTCTAGACCTTTAAAAGGATTCTGATTTTGTTCCATTGTGCACATCCCTTCACTTCACTGTAATGGAAATGTCAGGTGAAATTTATACCAGAAATACATAGCTAAAGGCTGTGCTTTGTGATTGACCATTAAGCAAAAATGGCAGAATGTGCAAGCTGAGCAGGATTCTTTGTATATTGCTTTGAAACACTGTCTTATCATTTCAATCAGAATACAGGGCATATAAGATCTTGATTATGCTCCAGTTTCATAACCACAACCTGTGTTTTTGAAAAACACATAGTATTCCCTGACAACAGGCAGATTTTCTTTCCTTTTTTCTTTCTTTCTTTTTTTAATAATTTAATTTCTCATTACAAGATGTGCATGATAAGTGGAGCATTTAATGAGAAATTTCTGTTCTGACTTAAGAAGAAAACCTGTCTTGGTCTCTGGAGAGTTGCATTTGTTCAGGAAGACTCCATAAATCATTTTGCTTGGAAACACCTGTTTTTGTTCACTGACAAACAGACATGACAGCATATCTTGACCCAGCGATAAGACTACAAACTAGAACTTTATGGCGCACAAAACAACAAAATATTTTTACCTGACAGCTGGTCACCAGCTGTGCATGATTCTTTTTTTGTTTGTTTGTTTTCTTGCATCTCCAGTGTTTCAATAGGCAACATTTGATTAACATTTGATTAATATTTCCTTTTCATTTGTTGTCATTGAATAGTACAAAAAAATCAAATGTACAAGCAATTCCACAGGATTTGAAATGTTTGTACAGACTGAGAAAAATGGAGCACAATTTCATGGTTTTCTTTCCTTTTTATGTGACCTGGTTTTGCTTTTTTCTTCTGCTTTATGGGGACAGAGCTCAACGTGGCAGTTCCTTTCCACTTTTCTCACTCATTTTTCCCTCTCCCAAAACAAGTTAATTGGGGTTTCAAGAAGCCACGTGAAAGATTTGGCACTGCGCTGACATAACTTTTTCCACTTTTCCATCTGTAGAAATTTTCTAAGTGACTTGGTGCGACCTTCATTTTTGGTCCTGTGGTGTGATGCATTGTCCTTTTTTTTTATCAAGCAAGTGTTGCCATCTAGAGACCTCTCCTCTCTGGTTTGAAACAAACTAAAATGCTAAAATGAGGTATATGTAAAGAACAGGTTTATGATCATTTATTTCCACAGAAAGTTTTTATATATACATCAGTAATTTATGATTTATGATACCCTTGAGATCCTTTGCTTTTTTTGAGGTGCCTGAGTGAGCGTGTCAGAAGAGTGATATTCCATGTTTCCAGGTCCCAATGGATTTTTGTACAGAGCCCTTTCCTTAATCTTTTTGTTGTTGGACTTTTGTTCTTCCCAAAAAAACATTCTGAGGTGAAATCACTTCTAGGAATATTATATGACCTTTCTTTTAACTTGAGTGCCACGTATTTAAAAGAGTGTGTCTTGCATGAAATGCTAATGCGTCCATCTAGCGTTTGTTTACATTAAAAAAACAATGGAAAAGTAGTGCATTCAGCACTCTGTGTGAACAGCCTCTAACTACATAGAAAAATCTCATTATATTCTTTATTTCATTATATTCAAATTATATTCTTAATAGGGCTGTCAAATGATTAAAATTTTTAATCAAATTAATCAGGATTTTCAGTGGATTAATCAGTATTAATCACTATTTGCAACTACACCTGAATTTAGATCAAGAACAACGCACTGTCACTTTAATTCAGCATAAGCAGCACAGCAAAAATATACTCGGCGCCAAAACTATTGCGCGCTGCACTGGCGCTTCTACTCTACTCCTGCTACGAACTGCTGCACCGCTTTGACCAAAGCATTCACAAAGCCGCTGTCAGCAAGACTCACTGTGACACTTCTCTGCAGCATGTGAGCGACACAGTTCATGTGTTCATAGTGTGTAAGACGAATTGCGTCAACCATGTTGCGTGCACTGTCAGTTCCAAGGAACTGTTCTTTACAAGCCTCCGCAAAATGACGCTCCTCAGTTTTTAACAGCCAGCGTAAAATACTTCAGTTCCAGGTGTCACTGATGCAATGTGCAGTTACTCCGAGGTAATTGTTGCCCCACTTTCATGACAAATAATTCGTCACACTGCGCATGCGTTAAAACAATTTACATTATTAACGACAAAAAATAATTAACGCTGTTAACGCGTTATTTTTGACAGCCCTAATTCTTAACCTCATGCTAAAGACGTTTTCACAGCAGGCTATGTACACCAATATCACTTTTGAAAATGCTTTGGTGAAGTATGATGATAGTTTGCTGCACAATGGGCTTGACAGCAGTGTTTATGATTTAGGTGAATCAACATCCGCATTCTAACAAGTCACCCTATAGTGTGGGTACTTGCTCCTGCAGCAGGTCTGATCTGTACTTCAAATTACATGAAAAGGTCACATGCTTTCCAGGTCAATATGTGCTTGGGGATACAGTGGAAGAGGAAATTGCGTCCGAACAGGGGACAGCACTGTGTCATTTCACTGCAAATATGAATGATGATGCCAAAATGACACTTTAATTTCCTCTATGGGCTTTCATCCAATTAGTAACACACTATCAAATGTCATGTGAGAGGAAATGGGGAAAAGATGAACATGACATGGGCCAGACATGAATGCACATCTCCTACTGTACAGTATATGAGCGCTAAAGCTCAAAATGGCAGGACCACAGGTGTGACAAGAATCATAAATCATAGATTGTCTATAAACTTATTACACACAGTGACCCTCATTCTTTACATGATTTGGCCTGTCTTCATCGCTGCGGGTCTGCTGTAGGTATGCAGCATTATTAGCCAGGACAGATGTCTCCCTCACAACCAGCCCAGCCTAGCACATAATCATTTCACGCTCTACAACGCAAAGCAGGAGAACAACAAGGGAAAATAATTACCTCACTGTCTTGCTTAATACAAAGCCGCTGTTTAACAGGCTAAGAGGGCTGAAAAATGTCTTCAAGATCAAGTTAACACACAGAGGCCACGGTTTACTAAAGGTTTGTGTGGATAAAAAACATGTGCAAACTTCATAGCACACTGATTTACAAAGAGGCTGCTGGGGATTGCGTCTTTTGTAATGCATAAAGAAAATCATGTCAGTTTCTGTGATTGTTCTTTGATGAATTTTCTTGTGGCATTTCTCCTTCATTGCACTGTTTGTCCCAATCCAGTGTAAAACTTGTTTATTTCATCAGTGCAGACCTGTTTTATTTATTTAACTTGTATAATTAGGCTGCGTTTACACTAAAAATAATTGGTGTAGAATCAACTTTCACTCGTAAATTGGCAGCAAATTTAAAAAATAATTACAACAGCAAGTAACACATTGAATTAAATGTCACATTCTGAAAAAGAAAGACTAAATAAAACGTAGTCCAATAATTTTTGTTTAATTTACAAAAAATATATTTTTGCATTGTATGCATTTGTTACAGCTTCCTTTTGTTTAGTGATTTAAAGAGACTGACTGAAATGGAAAACAGAAGCCAAAAGCAATAGAACTCGGTAGCAATCTTTCATTATTATTATTATTATTATTTATAGAATATAATGCTTCCTTTCTATTCTCTTGGATGATTTAGTGTCTTTATCTTTGTGTACACTGTTAATCGGAACAAGCTATTATACTCACAGTCAATCACAGATGTAATTGCTATCTTCGAAAGCACTATCACTCGCTGATTTCAATTTGCTTTTCCTTTGCATAGGTTAGTTACGATTATATGTAAGCTCAATTGAGTTAATAGGAACAATTTTGCAATGATCATTGAAGGACCTTAATAAAATAGAAGCAAACGAATGCTGCTTCAAGCTAAAATCAAAATGGCAAATGTTAATTTATCTACTGAAATCATTAAGTACATTCTCGAACCAAAAATAACTGCATCCTTAAACGAGATGGATGCTCAACATTACCTGTGATTCAATGCTTCACAAAACAAATGATTGTACTAAGAGTTTGTCATGCACACTCTTGGTCACCCCATATTCCTTTGTCAGTATTTAACATGGACAGCGCTGTCTGCAATAGGAACAGCTATTAGCAACTGATGACTCATTAATCCGCTCGCCATCTACAATTTATCTGATGAGGACACACCATCTATTAATACTGTTCACAGCTGTTTAAAATGAGTCATACGGCTCAGGGTGGATATGGCCTTCTTGGCCCGTCAATTGGGAGGGGGTAAATTATGCCCCCGGTTGGCACAGAAGCAGGGACACAGTGGACAGCAAGGACCAAACTCTTCCTCCCACACATGGGTGGGTGGAAGTTAATATGTCAAAGTGATTGTGTCTGTAGCATGTAGGATCGAACTTTGGCATGTACCGACTTTCAAGAGAAACATGAACGCTTAAAACATACAAATGATACAGAAAGTAGAAATGTGTTACTTCTTGTTTTTAAAATTAAAATTTTTAAAACTGCTCATGTCTAAATTGAAACTGATGAACATTACACTGTCAATGATATAAACTAAAACGTCTCTGGGTTATGTATATAACCCCAGTTCCTTGAAGGAACGAGACACTGCGTCTATAGACGCTTTGGGAA
>JAUMHP010000057.1:12136379-12156310 GCA_032361065.1 Enteromius trimaculatus
TTTGGCCAACGCAGTGTTCACCCACCGAAAGATCAACTGCTTCCCAACAAACAAACACTTGGACAGTGACATACAAATGAACACAAGACACGGACAATGTGCGTGTGTGTGTGTGTGTGTGTGTGTGTGAAATCAGGTATGAGACGGAGAAAACTGTGTAATGGAGAAAAAAAAATGTCCAAGGCAATCGGTTCAGCGCGTGCACTCGCCCCACCGATGGCGGATACAACAGGTAAGGAGGGAAATGGGAAGGGAAAAGAGAATGAATGTATGTATATGTGTGTGTGTTGGAGATAGTGCCGCTTCCTCAGTGGTGACAGATACGTGCTTCGTCACAGGGGTGAGGGTGCCATATCGTGCTCATCCCCTGAGAAAGAAGGTCCTTCCTCAAGGGGATCTTACAGGGAGGGGCTGCCGCAAGGAACATGAGGTCGGCAAACCTAGTCTGGGAGGGCCAGTATGGCGCTACCAGAAGGACTTGCTCCTCATCTTCCCTGATCTTGCACAGGGTCTGTGCAAGAAGCCTCACTGTGTGCCAGTGCATCCCCGCCGAGTAATGAAGGGAATAAAACAACCGGCAATGGGCAGACTCGGGGGAGGCGAAGAGGTCTATCTTGGACTATTGGACTATATCAGCTGGACTATTTGAGGGTGGAGCCGCCATTCTCTGGGGTAAGTGGACTGCCATGAGAGCTGATCGGCTGCATGGTTGAGTATCCCTGGAATGTGAACAGCGCGCAGTGATTTCAGCCGCTTGTGACTCCACAGGAGCAGATGGTGGGCGAGTTGTGACATGCAGCGGGAGCGTAGACAACCTTGTTTGTTGATGTATGCAATGACCGCTGTGTTGTCCGTCTGGACCAGCACGTGGCGGAGCATCGTCGCTAGGGTAATCAAGGGAACGTTGACCGCCGTGCCAGCGATGGGGCAGCCTGTAGGGGGACAGGGGCATGGACTGATCTCAGAAGGCTGAATGTCCTGGGCAAAAGTCTGGCTGCGTTGCGCAACGATTACCTGCCTCCCTGGATCCAGAATAGGCCGACCTGGGAGAGGGGAGCATCGAGAAAGCATGCTTTGTCGACATCTGCCAACATCGCCAGATTCAGCCAGAAAAGACGCTCCTGGACCACAGCTGTGGACATCACCTGGCCAAGGACACGCGTGGCGACCTTCGTCGTCCGGAGAACGAAGTCTGTCGCAGCGTGGAGTTCCTGCATCGACCCTTGGTCAAGACCGTTCTCTTGCAGCTGTTTTAACACCTTAGCCTGGTAGACCTGCAGCATTGCCACAGATTGCAAGGCGGTGGCAGCCTGCCAGGCAGCACAATAGGCCCTGCCCAGGAGAGCAAACGAAGCCCCACATGTCTCGGACGGGAGCCGTGACTGGCCCACAGGACAACGTAGCAATGGGCATCCTCTAGCAATGAACGCATTCACGAAAGCTGTCTCACCGTGTTCTCGGCCAATATTCACTGGCCTTTTGTATAAAGCTCAAAGGCAATTGGTCCCTCTGGCGAGTTCCCATATGTAACGTCAAAGTGATTCGACTGAAAGGGTAACTAGGCTGGTAGGTGCCTTAGAAAGACATTCTCAGTCTGGTCAAGGTGTTGAGAAGCCATCCCAGGCTGAAAACTTTGTGTTTTTGGCATTCAGTATGTACAGCTGAAGTTTATTAGCCAAGCAGTGTAATAAGAACAAATATATAGAGAAGAAATTAGCATGCATTATTGAATATCCAATATTTTGGGGGTCAGCAAGATTTTTTTTTTTTTTTAACAAGTCACCTACTGTATGTTAAGGTTGCATTTCTTTGAGTAAAAATACAGTATACAGTTAAATCGTGATATCTAAAATACAATAATATTGTAAAATGCTATTACAATCTAAAATAACTGTTTTCCATTTTAATATAATTTTCTTAAAATGTAATTTCCTGTGATGACAAAACTGGGTTTTTAGGAGTCATTGCTCTAGTATTCAGTGTCGCATGACCCTACAGAAATCTTTCTAATATGATGATTTGTAATTTTTATTTATTTTTTTTACTTTTCAGTATTGAACACAGTTGTGCTGTTGACTATTTTGTGGAAACCTATACATTTCTTTAACCCATTAATTAAGGAATACATTTTTGGTAAGGTGATGTTGAGCCAGGATCATGTCTTACTAGACAAAATCACTGCGACCAAATAAAAGTATTTATTTCTTTAAAAAAATAAAATCCTACTGAGCCCAAACCTTTGAGTGTTAATGTATATCTAGTACAGATTTAGTGTAATATCTATTATTAACAGATAAACTATATTGTGGATCCCTAATTTTAGAGTTTAGAGTTCTTTCTGTAATGATTTTATAATTAGCATCTGTAAGACACTCTTGGGCTCCCGTTTCTTCCTTCTCTCAATGGACTCCTACTGAGTCTTATCCAAGTGTAAGCAAGTCAGTGATAAGAGTGGGCTACTAATAGTTGTAGTTTCTTTTCTGTGACTAAGGGTTTAACACTAAGCAACAATATACTCTTACATGCACGACTGTAATAATACGGCTCCATTTATTTAAGCATTTGCAGGAGGTTGCATAATGCAAATCATGCTCAATGTAAGGTCTATATTCACGAGAGGACAGGTCTTTGACAGGACTGCAAATGGTGGCAGCAGCAGTGGTCTAGTCCCCTGCTCGCTGGACGCCAGCTGGCTTGCTTCCCAGTGTGCTTTCACAGCACAGATAAGAGAAAACAGGATTTCCAGTTGTGCTGCAATTGGTCTGGCTTGGATTCATCAGAGTGGAGGTGTTTCCCGCAGCTCTGTTGCCATGACTGTCGCCCCAGCAATAGATTAGCTGGAACTTGGAGTAAGCATCCTCATCAATCCTTGCCATGCATGGCCCCTTTATTGTCAGCTGGGCTCTGGAGGATTTGGCCCCCAGGAGAAATTTGGCTTTCCTTTTCAGCATCACTTCAATTATAGTGCTGTGCAGCTAACTGTTTCAGTGAGCCCTAATCCTCCTAACACAGGCAAAACAGTTTGAACCTGTACTTTAACAATCAGAAAAATGGCCTTACCTGGCATTGAATTTAAAACTTCAAACATAATCTGTCCTAAATTGTAATGTAAGGAAGTTTCACTTTTAAAATCTTTATAACTGAATTAAGGATTTCAGTTTATGAAATTCAACAAGTTTGTGGTTAGTAAAAATATTGTTTTTTATTATTAGACTGATCAAAAATCACAGTAAAAACATGTACAATGTTACAAAATATTTGTAATTTTTTTAAAATAAGTGCTTTTTTTATTTCCAAAAAATAATAATCAAAGAATCCTGAAAATAATGTATGCCTATTTCCACATAAACATAGCAACTATTTTTTGGTAATAATATAAATTTTACCAAATCGGCATATTAGAGAGATTTAGTTATTCATGGGACAATGACAATATTAATAGTGGCTGTTGAAAATTCAGCTTTGCCATGTCAGTAATAAATAACACTTTTAATTATATTAATATTAATATATATATAACATTTTAAATTCTAATCATTTCACAATATTACTGTTTTACTGTATTTCTGATTAATTATGAATGCATTTAAAAAATTGCAACCTTTCAGAAACATATTTATACATATGTATATAACTTATTCAATATAGTAAGTATAATTTTTAAAAGAAAAAGGTTCTTTTGTTAAAAAAGTGTAATGAAACATTCCAAGCTTTATAAATGAATAAGTGGCACAATTCGACTCATTTATGAAATAACATTACCTTTGTCTTATTTACTTTAATAGTTTAACATTTCCGAGCTCCTCTAAACTTCTACTTAAACAGGACAATTTGAGTCACACCTGTTGATTTAATTGTCAGCCTCACAGTGAATATAGCCTAGTTTGACTTTCAGGAGTTTACCATACTTTCACTCTGTCTTTGTAGGCACGTGCGTATGTGGCGAGTGCTCTTGCTATGATGTGGACCCCTCAGGAGACTGGGGCGACATTCACGGAGAGACCTGCGAGTGTGACGAGAGAAGCTGCCATGCCGTGTACGACAGATACTCAGATGATTTCTGTTCAGGTGAAGCACAAGTTAAAACATTACCATGACTTTATGCTGTAGGTATTAAATATGTATCTCGCTTGGTCAATTTCGTCTTTATCAAACCCCCTCAAAAGGAAATGGCTGACATTCCAAAATCCAGCAGTAAAAATACTGACAGTTGCTGAAAACAGGACAGGGTGGAACTGTTCGATATCCGCTCTTTTTGTGATCTTGCATAAACACAGGCCACGTGGATTTTTCTGAGCTGAAGAACAACAGATGCTGTTCAGAAACATTTCAACATCTGGTTCTAATGCTGAGGAATAACTCTGCGGCCATATGCGCTTCAATCTTAAGTCCGCCTCAGAGGACCGGCTTGACAATACATTTTTTACATTCACGGTCAGCCAGACCTTTAACTTCCAATCCATAAACCGACACACATACACCTCCAATGTATAATCTTTTTCTGTATCTGGGGCAGCTTCAGGCAGAGCTTCAGTCGATCGTTCATCCATTAAAGGACTCTAAATCCTGCTTTGTGTCTATTTGAAGGTCACGGCCAGTGTAACTGTGGCAGGTGCGACTGCAAGGAAGATTGGGCTGGAAAGAAATGCGACCATCCTCTCTCCTGCTCGCTGTCAGTGGAAGCCAGTCAAAAGAAGTGTCGGGGAACCTCCAGCCTGCCCTGCTTTGGCAGAGGTAATTAAGTCTAGTGTCTATTCATCTGCGCCAGAGTGGGTTCCAACAGAAGCGTTTCACAGATCCGAGGTGTTGCATTTGTGGGTTGCATGGTAGGCCAGAGGACTCTTAAAGGTGAAGTGTGTAATTTTCGACTCCCCGATTAGTCGCTCTATGGCGTGATGCAAAGCTCGAGTGGAAAGTACAATGCTAAAATTAGCAAAACTCTCATTTAGCATGTCAATCTTAATAGACTGGTTTAAATGTAACACATGTTGGTACATAAATAAGGTTGTTGCGGTTTGCATCATTCTCTGAGCCTGCAGATTAATTCGAAACAGTGCTTCAACAATGATTATAAGATACCAAACATGTCTCTGTGGCAGTGTACTGCTAAACCCAGAAACAACGCAAATACTCCAAACAGATGCAGGATGATGTCTGAATACACACAACAAACAATGGATTTTGATAGAGTTGTTTGAATTGTATTGATTTCTCCTTTTTTGGATGGATTGTTTGATTCAATCGTATTATTGATATTCAAAACATGTACTGTGGTAAAATGTAATACAAGAAATACATTTTTAGGTTACATGGCCACCGAAATATTGTAGTTACAGTAGTTGTGTCTGTAATAAAACTGTTCATTTGGCATTTGTGGTTCGATATTAAAGAACCAGAGTTAAAGAACCTATAAATTTAGTAAGGTTTTATAGTAACATGGATTGTAGTAAGAGTGGCATTAGGCAGCCATCTAACAATTCAAACACATTTAATATGATTTTTATAAACATATTGTCATAATTTTATGAATTACAGTCTTATAAGATTCAATGGTACTTTTTGTAAGGGTAATTATGAACATGCAGTTTGCTTTAGGTAGGGGTGCAGGTCTGTCTCTGAGTCTTGTTAGAAAGAAAAAAAAATGTCACAGTAGATGAATCAGAACTGGTGCAATTGTTCCAAAACAATGTTACTTCCATAGTTCCCCACTGCATAAGAAGGTGAAGAGCAATAATAATAGTCTTGTTTCACTGAGTGAGGTGATAATTTAACTTTAATGGTGTTCTGTGCACTTGTTTTTTTAAGGGACTTCCGCCCCCGTGTTCTCTTATACTTGAGCGTCATAGAGCAGATAATATAACTTGTCTCATTTTAAAAGTCAAAAATGTAATGATTTTTGCTTTTTTGTTCCCCTAATTCAGTCCAAAATCTGTTTTACAACGCTACAGTCAATACTAAACGCTAGTCTGGGTTTTTTGTATGCAGTGTCAATACTGATTTGAACCAGCGTACTTAAAAAAACACAAATGTGAACATGCGGGCTGGAAGAATGAGGTATCGTAGCAGCTTTTGTGTTTTATCCCTCAAGGCTTTAGCTCTGCATGTTTAGTCTGTAGCACCTGAAATAACACTGAATCTGGCAGCAAGTCTTGTGGTGAAACTTAGAGACAAATCTTTTAGTGAACCAGATGCATTATATTATCATTTTTTTCAGTACCATGTGTATGAAAAGGTAAATCAGCACCTCAGCTTGGATTGTAGCACTGTGAAAAGCATTTGTTCTGGTCTTTGGAGGAACATAGTATGACGTGAGTACCTCTAATAAAAAAAATATATATACTGTATATATATATGAAATTGTAACAAAAATTAGTCACTAAAATTAATTATTAGCTTTAATTCCTTCAGCTGTACCTTTAAAGCATCTAAAATCTGCTTTAACCAAATGGTGGGTTAAATTGTGTCCAACTCAATAATTAATTGGCAGTAAATAAGAAAAAAAAAAAATAATACAACTGAAATAATTGCTGGAAGAAAGCCAGTTTATTGAATTAATTTATTGCAGCACTGACTCAATGAAGTGTTCCACAATTTTTTATACTTTATGTATAATAATTGTATCTGTTGTAGCAGTACTTGTTTCTTTTTCTCTCAATTATCTCTTTCCCCTCTATTGACGGAATTTCTGGACTTTCCATGTTTTCACCGGTGTACAACAGGAGGCGCTATTATGCATCTACTGAAAAAGTACTGAACATCTGTATCAAAACACAGCGAAGAAGCAGAAACAAGTTATTGCATGTGTAAGCAGATGCGTATTTACAATAATGCAATTATCAAACATTATAATACAAATCATCAATCACTGTATAAATTGAAACTACCTAATGTAACAGAATAAAATAATGATCCAGGAAGTGGTATGTGAACATGTAAGCTTTGGGGGTGTTGGTGGAAGTGATTTATTTATTTTTTCGTTAAAAAATTTGCTTTTTATAGTATTTAATTACATGGTTTTTACAGCTCGGGGGATTGGCTCAAAAAGTTCAAACTTTTTATTTAAGAGGGTCCTGCACCAGCCAAGCGACTGATATTGAGATGAATGGGAGTGCTAACAGCTAGCTTTCTCTGGTTATTATAGGTCCCCTTATGTAGTATATCCACTAGATCGTAAAGATTTTCCCGAATGCAGTTTGAATGGAACCCTGTGGCCTTATAGTTGAGCATCAGTAAACCATAGATTCACTGTCCCTCCATACTGTGAGCATGTGCTATGAGACGTGGCCAGCAAATGATGATTTATACATCTGTTTACATAGAATTTCACCCATGATTGGAGCTATAGGTCTGCTCGTTGCATCCATTATCCTGACAGCAGGTAATTATCCAGGTTTCCTCCGTTCTGAATTTCACTCCCACAATTAAAGACTGTCAACCTGGCTGAATCAATCCAACATTTCCACACTTCCACGCAGAAGCCCCATATGAGGGATTCCCATGCCACATGGCAGTTGCTTGAGATTCATGAAGCATCTGACTAAAAATAGATATCTTGATTTTGTGTGTGCTAGCAGCGCTCCTTTCTCCTGCATGCCCATTTTTCCTAATTAAGAATCCCCATCATTGCCAGTGACTCGTGAAAACTCAAAGAGAGAAAAGCGGGATTCGGTAGAAGAGCTCGTAAATGGTTTGGAGAGGAAACAAAGAGCCAGCTGAGATGGCGAAAAGTGAAAATCTGGGAGATTTCACATTCTCTTAAGCCTGGAATATCCTCCAGGAAACACCTGTTCTGAGAGTGTTTCTGCTGAGGCTGGAAAAGCAGCTCCTGCCGTAGATAAGTTGATTCCTTTGTGAACTTGTCAGCAGTTTTATTGCATGTGATCTTTACGTACGTCTAACATTTGACATTTAAATGTTACCATTTTACAATACCCAAAAGTTATTTACTACATGGTTGTATATCCCTCCATTTAAGAAGCAACAAATGAGTGATTGCACTGATGGAAGCTACTGAGTGTTCGTTTTTACACTATTCATTAGCTTACTAATGCACTCTGTAGATTACTGCGCAGCGCCGTATACAAAGAATACATCTTGATTAAACATGCACAGCAGCAATCATTCAACATTCCCAGCCGTCTTACAGGAGAGGGAAAAGAGGCCTAATTTGCCACGCAGATGTTGACTGATATCTGTTGTAGGAACTGCTTGGCGTGATGAGCGATCTTTTAAAGCAAATCAGCAGAATTAGGGCTGATTGCAATCACTTCCTCCGAGTTTGATAATGGTGGCCTTCTATGGTGCACAAGGACCAAGTGGTGTTCTGCACTGAGAGGGAATGTACTTTCTGAATGTGGCCAATTACTATTTATATGTATATGCAGTTGAACTGTGTGTTGAATGTTGAAGTAAAACATGAATAAAGTAATATACAAATATACTATAGAAGTATGACATTTTCAACACAAATATGGAGTATAAGTGAATTACACTTTATATTTATGAACATAAACATGGAGAGTGCTGCCATTGTTATGGTCCCTATAGTTGCTAGTGAGAAGCACCTTGTGATGTCTTCAAATGCCACTTCTTAACACAATTCATTCTGTCCTCCCTGACCTTTCATTTCCTGTGCTGATCGAAAGGCTTCCAAATGCTATGTTTGAAGATTGTCTCACAGAAGCAAAATATTTTAAAAGAAAAAGGGGTAAAGCTAGCACATCTCCCGAGATTGCTCTATATTCAGTACCAGCAAATGACGGGTGCATTAGAAGCAAATAAAATATGAATCCCTCTTAAAATGTGTAAAGCTGATAATGCAATTGATAATCAGTGTTTCTGTAGGAATTATACATATTATACTATATTATAATTTGTTGTTGAATTATTTTATTCTTACTGTAGTGTATAGTAATTTTATATTCATATATACTGTACAAACCTACATCCATTTGCATCTTAAACCCTACTGTGAAATGGTCCACCTCTGGTTCTTTGTGGCTCTTGACATTTCTTAATTGCACTTTAAAAGGCAGACAGTGAGAAACCTCCTCACCTCCTTTATCACCCCGGAAGTCTCATTTGCATGAACCTCTGTATTTGACAGGTTCATGCTTCACAGGACACATCAGGATACACTCAGTACGACTCCGGCACGCTTGTCATTTAATGTCAGAGCTGGCAGTGGTCTGTGCAGCTAAACACTGGTGTCTTTACAAGCCTGATTGTCCTTGTCAAGTTTGTGGCACAAGAGTGATACAGTCTTGGCATTCAGTCATTCCAGGCATGCCAAAGAATAACTTCAAAATGGCTATGCCCCGATTCACATTTGTCCTAAATATTATAGAGATTAGAATAAGTGTCTCCTAAATGAAAAATAAGCATTCCAAAGGTGGATCTTCTAAGTACAGTCTAAAAAATAAATATTCTTTATTAGAATCAATGGTTCCATGAGAAACCTTAAACATCCATGGAATCTTTTTTTCAGTGTTCTTTGTAGAAAAAGATTCTTGAATTTATTCAAAAGTAGAATACTTAATGCTAAGTTCTAAGAACTGTGCACTTATGTAGGGTAAGGGTTGTACTTTTTAAAATAAAGGCATTTTAAAAGGTTCTTCACAGAGATGCCACAGAAAAAACATTTTTGGTTCCACAAAGAACCATTAATTTCAGTCAATATATATTTAAAGAACCATATCTTTCTTACCTTTTTTACCATCTGATGTATCTTCGTTCACTACAAATAATCCTTAGTAAAACAGAAAGGTTGACAGAAAGTCAAAATGGTTCTTCTAACATTTTTAAAAATAAAGGTGCTTCAACATTGATGCCATAGAAGAACCATTTTTGCTTCCACAAAGAACTATTCACTTCAGTCAAAGGTTCTTTAAAGAACCATCTCGTTCTTATCTTTTTTATAATCTGAAGAACCTTTTTCACCACAAATAACCTTTTGTAAAACATAAAGGTTCGTCAGATATTAAAGGTTTTTTATGGGACCATTTAGTCATCAAGGTTGTTCTATGGCATCGCAACGCACCTTAATTTTAAGTTTGGAATGCATGTAATTTTATTATGTACTGTAGTATAAATCTGTGAATCATAACAGAGCCAATGCCTCGAGAAAACTTTGACAATATTGTGATAGAAATCTCAGTCTAACAGCTGGCACACCTCCCTCTACAGCGTTTACTCTAAATGCCCATCTCACCATGATCATTTTGACAATTTATAATAATGCAACTCTTAGAGATGAGTTAGGGGTCATATTATTGGAAACTGATGATGCTGAGCCATTATGATGTTTAACAATTTAGAGGAACGGGGCTTTTGTCTTGGCACCTGCGCAAGCACTCCTCCCTAGAGAATTGAACTTGCCGGATGGCTGTCTCTCAAATATTGTGAAGGAATTAATTGTTTCGATTCGGACCAAAGCGCAGTACATGATCAGCGAGGGAGCCATTAATCACGCTGAAGCTGCCAGCGCTGCTTTCTCCATTTATACACACATAATGCAACTAGCCACTGTGAAAGCATATGGAAAAGATACACTTTGGCTGTCCAGTGCATTTTGTCTATCGTGTGTTCTGTATAAAGGCATTGAATAATGTGCAGAATCAATTCATGCTCAGTAGTTTAGTTTGTCAGTATGATAACTTGCAGATTTTAACTCATTGAGCACCACTTGTCGCTGACAGTTCTGTACAATTTAGTGCCGGTGATGGATAACGCTATTAGAGGTGTGAAAATGAACGAAGTCAGACAGTAAAGACAGGTGTTCTGTCATAAAATGTGTTTCTTTATGTGTTTTGAGCAGGCTTAGCAGCTGAACGTTGAGTAGCCACGCAAGGCGAAAGGGAAGGGCTGCATGACGTCACTCGCATTAATCGATAAAGGAAAAGTGTTATGACATCACCAGTTACCATGGCAACGGCAGCACGCAGGTTTTATCTGCTTGGCAGGCTGAGGGGTTGTCAGACAGGGCGTTGCTTTGTTGTTCTCCTCGCCTGCACAGAGCTGGAGTTGTAACGGCTGTCAATGTCAAACAACAACAGTGCCACTTTAGCAGACTAATGTGCTCTATATGTGCTCATATACCGAGGCACTCTGTGCTTTTCGGCACAACGAGCTTTCCGTTCGACCTTGATAAGCCGAATTCAAGGTGAAACATAGATTTTAATTACCCTCATACATGATCTTGATAAGAATAGCAGAAATAGCCATTTATTAGATTGCTTTGGGTTTCACTGTCATGATTGCTTTTCTTGCCAGTCACAGAGTATTTGTGTGTTTCAGGGCAGTGTTTGTGTGGCCAGTGCACATGCCACCCACCCGGAGATAAACGCGTACACGGCAAGAACTGTGAGTGTGACGACAGGCAGTGTGAGGACCTGAACAGAGAGATCTGTGGAGGTAATACACACAAACACACACAGCAGGACGAGATAAGCATCAATGGTGCCAGTGTCTGACCAAACTGCAAAGAAGAAACAGCAATACTGTGAAATATTATTATATTTGCTGAATTTCACATGATTATTTTCTCAGAAATGGACTCAGATATGATGTGGTCCTCAAGCATTTATTATTAATAGTGGTGAAAACAGGTATGCTGCCTAATCTTTTCAAAACCATGGTAATTTTTTCCCCCAGGATTCTTCTGATGAATAGAAGGTGACGTGCCCTTTCTGAATATGAATAAAGAAAAAAATATTTTTTCCTATATTTTTCAATGTAGTTAACAATTTGCAGTTATGATAAAATGGGATGGGTGGGTGTTTATTTTTACACTACATAGGGGGCTTCCAGGAAAGCTCTTGCTTCATATTGAAATATTAATCCACAGACATTCAAGCTAACTGTACAACACACCATAAACACTGACGTATTAGGTCTGTATTTTTATGTATTATGCCTGAATTTAAAATACACTTATACAATATGACTAGGGATATTGATAATAAACAGTAGTGAACAAACAATGTAATATACACTGTATGCCAAAAACAAGTAGGCAATTAATAGAGAATCTGCATCTACCCAACCTTAGTCCAGGGCTGCTCACAAATCATACATATTGTTTTTATCCAAGAAAACAGGTGGGCTTTATTTAATGGACCAGTCAAAGAATCCCTGCTTACTCACAAGTCATAATTGTATATTTATATTTATAGATGTTGGGGTGAGTTGTTAACAATTCTTGAACATCCATCAGTTTTACCCATTTAGGCCAACTCAAAAAAAGTTGAATATAACACAGGTGAACACAGCCAATCATAGTGCTGTGGAGACACTGCCCTGCTCACATGATTAGCACATGTTTTGTACGCTTAAGGACCTCTATGAGACAGCAATAAGCTAAAGGATGGAAAATCTATCTCTAAAATTTGATCCCCTAGTCTAACAGTTTTGAATGATATATTATTCAAACAAATATTTTAGAATATATATATATATATATATATATACTGCTTTATACTGTATCTGTACTGTAAATTATTTTCTCATTTAAATAGAGAGGAACTCCTTGGATACCTCTTCTACAAGCCTTTCAAAAAGATGAAAAAAAGTTGATCCTACTACAAAAAAAAAAAAAGGTTTTCACTCTTGTTTGAAGCATCTAAGCAAAAACAGTTGACTTGGCAAAGTTTTTGCCAATGCCAAATCCATACCACTTTAGTCATATCATTTTAATTGACGTTTTCTCAGGCTATTTGCCTTTGAATAGCAGCTTGAATCATACAGTGTATACTGTACTTTAAGATGAAGATGCCACAGGAATATTGGCGCAAAAAAAAGAATTGCCACTTGTGTATTCCTAGAATTTGTTGACATAGAAACGGTCTTTACAGATTCCGGTCATTCCAACAATGACTAGAAAGCTACTGTATACTCTACAACATGGTTTTCTAGCTTGTGTGCTGGGGTTTTCGGGTCATACCTGAGCATGTATGTTTCTCTGCATGCAAACAACTGTGTCAAGAGTGCTTTTCCAGACAACAATGTCCCCAAGGCCACATACAGTAGATCTGTTGCTATGACTTTCACTCCAAGGTCAAGAAGATTATTTCTTTTAATTTCTTCCCCACACTCCTGCCACAACTACTACACAAATGTGATGATAGATGAGCACAAGCATTTCACCCTTGGTTCACGCCAGCATCTAAAGAACAAGATTTTTCGTCTTTGGTGGGGATACAAATTTAATGCGGCAGCTTTCAGAATGCTTATTGTGTTGTGTCACTAAGCGACCAGCCGCCACAGTTCGGCCCACTGCCCTTGTGTGGACCAGCCCTAGGAGATGTTTAAATATGTATAGGGCTTGTCTACTGTGACTGCCCGAGTCACACAGACAGATGAGAGCCTGCGAACTGAGGAGAAGTGTGGAAACACGGTGTGAGAGAGACAGCCATCACACACACTGATGAAACCTTCATCTCAGCTAATTGCATGGACAGTCCTGCTGTCCTAAATTGGTGTTCAAATAAAGGGCAGCCTTCAGATATGCCTATCACGGGATCTTTAGCCTTTGAGAAGCCATTCCAGCTGTATTAACATGAAAGTGTTTTACTGAAATGCAGGATCATCAATATTTCAGATTGGATTTATATCGTTTTATGAGCCACTTGCCTGAGAGTTTAAGACTAGGCTACAATCTTTGGAAAATATCCTTTCCAAAGATAGGTGTGAGAAACACAGTGATTTTGAACATGCCCACACTCGAATTGCATTTACGGGCGGGATAATGGGGAATCGCAGGTGCGCTTTAATTGAAAGGACTGGGGTGCCACTCACCAAAGCAATTAAATGCTCTTGTAGGCTGGCTGATTGAAGCAGTCAAGCATGTAGCTCTACCAAGAGTGCATCAAACTTCAAGCCTGTATACCACAAAATAAACGGATGAGAAAGACGAAGACAAAGAGAGGCAAATAAAAACAACAATTTTTTTTTCCCCCATACAAATATTATAAGATGCAATGGGAATACAAGCACACACACCCCTCCCTTCCTTAATAAAAACCGTGTAATGACCAAAAATAGAGTTTTATTTTTATTTAATATTGATGGTACAACATGTTGTTAAAAAATAAATGGGCAATGGTTTGTTTTGATTAAACATCATCCAGAAATAAAGGGATGCGTGAAAATGACTCCTCTGCCTGGGGCAAAAGTACATACTTATTTAAAATAGCCACAACAGTGCCTGTTCTGTTTATTTAATCACTTTGGCATTTCTAACCTCCAAAATAAGTATTTCATAAGAACTCTGCTTAGTGCAAGCACAGCTCACAAATGAATTGTGATTTAGCTCAAAACAAATATATTTTCTCCCAGTTGTGAAAAATAAACTATTGAGTTTTATTTATTTATATATATATACAGTAAAAATATAAAAATATAAATCTGCCATATCTGTATGTTTGTTATATATTTAGGAAACATACTTAGCACTGAAGAGACTGTTTCCTTAGCACATCCTTTTGTTTGGTTTTAATATCTAGAACACATTTCTGCCCAGCCAGATGTAGTCTAGGGGAATTCCTCTTTTTTTCTTCACAGAGCACTGTTCAAGAAAAGAGTCGTTTGGAGGAGGAGCTGTTCTATACTGTAGCTCAGTGTGCATCTCAGTGAGTCACCAACTGCTCTTTAAAGATTAAGAGAAAAACACTGTTCAGCGTCAGCTACATTAAATAACGCCCATGCACACATCTTCCAAAGTGGCACTCTTGTAAATCCCTTTGAATGTCAAATAAGTCACCAAAAGTGACAAGGACATTCAAAATGACCATTTTATATAAACGTAAAGGCCAAAAACATTCTCACGAATGACAGTTCCCTGTCTGTCCGTCACTACGGGTTATGTCGTGACGATAGACTGGGGTCTTGTTCGGAGCCCAGATTCGCTCTGATTAAGAGAAAATGCCAATGAAAATTGGCTAGTGGAATTTGCATCCTGAGCCACTCCCCGTAGGCGAGAGGTGCAACCACTCATCAGATTTTTGGTTCAGAGCCGAGGCTGCATGTCTACTGCTTTCCTGTTTCGCGAACTGGAAGAAGCAGAGGCTGTTTGTGTGCCAAGACAACGTGATCTGTCGCAACCGTCCCTGTTGGTTCAGTGATTCCCCTGGGCATTTCACATAAAACAGTAGCTTCTGTGATCCTCGCGACTGAATGATCGGTTTCTGGTGATGGCTTATGGCTCATGACCACATTCCTCCCCAGTGCCTTTCTTCCCAGAGGTGCATGAGGAGCTGACAAAGTCATGGATGAGTGAAATTTTGCCTTTTGCGGTTTGCGTACGAGGGTCGAGCATGGCAGTACAGGGTCCTCCCCTTCGGGCTCTCTCCCTGTCTCTGCAGGTCTTTACCAAGGTAGCAGAGTGCACCCTTGCCCTGCTACAAGAAGTGGGCATCAGAATCCTCAATCTTGACGACTTGCTCATAATGGCCCAGTCGCGAGAGCAGTTATGCGATCACAGGGATCTAGTGCTTCAGCATCTGAGCCAGTTGGTGGCTTCGGGTAAACTGAGAGAAGAGCAAGCTCCCCCTTGTGCAGAAGATCTATTTTTTCAGTGTGGAGTTAGACTCTGTGAGTATGATGGCACGTCTCACAGAGGAGTTCCTTCAGAGGCAAGACGATGGTTCCACTGAAACACTTTCAGAGGCTCCTGGGACATATGGCTTCCATAGCCGCTGTTACGCCGCTTGAATTGCTCCATATAAGACCACTTCAGCACTGGCTGCACTCCCGGGTCCTGAGATGAGCATGGCGCCATGGGGCTCTGCAGGTGACGATCACATCGGCATACTGCCACACATTCAGTCCCTGAACAGACCTTGCTTTCCTACAGGCCGGTGTGCCCTTAGGACAAGTGTCTTGGCATGCTGTCGTCACGACAGATGCCTCCAGTACGGACCTGGGTGCTAAATGCAACAGGCAGGCAGCCTCGGGGCTCTGGACAGGGCCTCGTCTGCTTTGGCATATCAATTGCCTAGAGCTGTTGGCAGTGCATCTGGCCCTGTGGCTGTTCCGGCCACTGCTGTAGGGCATGCACGTGTTGGTTCGCATGGACAACACTGCACCAGGGGGGTCTGGCACACAGCTGGTCGCAAGGCCTATGCAAGTATGCCTTTCTCCCAGTGAGCCTTCTCGCACAGACACTGTGCAAGGTCAGGGACAACGAGGAATAAGTGAAATGGTTGCCTGTTGGTTGCGCCATTCTTGCCCACCCAGACTGGTTTTCGGGAGGAAGAACCCCCTCTCTCAGAGGTACGGCACCCGCATCCAGATCTGTCCAGATCGTGGCAGACTTGAGTGCTCTACTACCAGCGGACCCCCGAACATGCATGATTGGAGTAGTGCTTTCGGTTCTGTAAGAGAAGTTGGAGTGTAGGCTGTGGCCCTCCATCTTGAAAGTGTATGTGGCTGCTATCGCAGCACATCACGATGCAGTGAGTGGCCGGATGATCTCATCCTGAGGTTACTGAGGGGCACTAGGAGGTTAAACCTACCAGGTCGCCCCTGGTACCCTCCTGTTGTCCTGGCTGGCCTTCAGAGGGGTCCCTTTGCGCCGCTCGAGTCAGTTGAGCTTAAATTCTTGTCTGTTAAGACAGGGCTTCTGACCATGCTCACTTCCATCAAGAGGGTCGGGGACCTCCAAGCATTTTCGGTAAGTGAAGAGTGCCTTGTGTTCGGACCAGCCTACTCTCATGTTGTCTTGAGACCCTGGCCTGGGTACTTGCCCAAGGTACCTTTCTGTGATCAACTGGTGAACCTGCAAGCACTGCAAGCACCCTTAGAGAAGGCAGATCCAGCCTTTGCATTGCTATGTCCCGTGAGAGCCCTCTGCTCATACATGGACCGCACCCAGAGCTTCAGAAGCTCTAAGCAGCTTTTTGTCTGTTACAGAGGTCAGCAGAAAGGGAAGGCTGTCTCCAAGCAGAGGTTGGCCCACTGGATAGGGGAAACCATTGCTTTGGTGTACTAGGCCCAAGGCGAGTAGTGCCCCCTGGGAGTGAGGGCACATTCCACTAGGAGTAGGACTAGTTGCCTCCTCCCATGCGTTGGCATGCGACGCCTCTCTGGCAAACATTTTTAGAGCTGCGGGCTGGCCGACACAGGGATGCAAGCACCTTTTTTTCCTAGTCGAATTTCCCTGTCCACAAACCCCGGTCGAGCATTCTTCAGCACCCTCAGCAGTCAGACTTGGCGGAACTTCATATCAGTGTTTCCACATGTCACCTCCCTAGGATGTGGCCTCTGTAGCGCCCTTCTCCAGAAGGCCCGCTTCTCCTTCGTTCTGCCAAACTGTAACAACAATTAGGAAGATTTAAATCAATCGTCACGAAAGTTGAAATCCTTTCCTTAGAGGCTATCTCTACGTCAGGAACGGCAGCTTGGTTTCTATTAGAATAGGAAGATACCTGATGAAGGTCATGTGACCGAAATGTCATAAATAAACATTTTTGATTCTTTCTGCATAAATGTGGTAGTGTGGGGGATTTGTTTTTGGGAAGTAAATTTAAACAGTATCGTCTAAACACAAGCGCTGTTGTTCTGAATGCTAAACCTTCAGACAACTGAGAGTGTACTGTTTTAAAGTTAAAGAAGCACCACGCTAATAGACCTAAAGTACAGATTTTAGATACAACATTTAAACAGCTTACAAACTCTTACTTCGAGCAACACAGTAGTTTTGATCCTGAATGAATCAGTAGCTTTGAAAAAATCAAGTGAATGAGGCAATGACTCAATGATTTGCTTTGTTTTAGAATGAATCAGTGTTATGAACAATGATAGAATGACACATTCTTAAAGACAGCCCCTTGTCGCCACCTACTGGCATAAAGGTGTAACTTGTTGGTAAAACTGTTGAAAATCCTGACTTCACTACTAAGCAGAAACAAAGGATTTGACTAAGCAATTTATACTGTCAGATCGTTACCAATGCCGTAACGCTGACTCATCCATCACGAACAGAGAGACTATAGAATGGTTCATCCCAGTGGGGACGTAAGTGATAAGAGCCATACACCGCAACACTATTAGCCAGACAGTAAACGAATCCCTGTCTGTTTGAACCAATTATATTTTCCTGGATCAGTCAGCCAGTTGCTTTGTTTTGATAGATATAAATGGTGGTTTTCTTTGGTAAGGAGAGAAAGTGATTGTGTGTGCTTGCGCACTTGCGTGTGCTCTGTGTGTCTCCCCCAGGCCACGGCTTCTGCTCGTGTGGCCGCTGTATCTGCAGTGATGGATGGTTTGGGAAGCACTGCCAGTTCCCCCGCAGCTGTGACATGACGGATGAGCAGAGCAAGAGCCTATGCGAGACGGCCGATGGCATCATATGCTCTGGAAAAGGTAGGAGGGACGATGCTTCGAGCGGCACCTTAAGACGTAACATAATTGTCAGTCATCTTTGTAAAATGAAAGTGGGTTCCCTCATTTGTTTGGTGGGGAAAGAACTACGCTATTTAATCGATTTCCCACATATGCTCCTTTAATGAGGTGGATAGCAAACACATCTGAATACAACTATTTACACCAAGCAATTCTGTTCTTTGGGGAGAGTTTATGCCATGTTCAGACACTAAATGATTGAGAGAGGGAATTGGACTGGTCAATCAAATAGCTGTGGCATAGTGGTTAAATGGCACACTGAGTTCCAGTAGCTTGTTAGTGTTACTTATGAAAAATGTTTTTAAATGCCATTTAATTGTGGAATATATGTGCTAAATTGAATGGATTTAGGGAAAAAACTACAGCTAAAACAAAAATCAGTTTTCAAATCTGAAATCAAACTTTTCATAGTTTCCGCCTATTTGTTCTATTAAAAGGTATACAGATATACAGGTTAAAAGATATAAAGATTATTATAGCTTTTCTCTAAAGTCAGGCAGAAACTGTAAAACATGTTTGCTGACTGTCTGACAGAAACCTCAACAAATAATTTGCTCTTCCAACCTGTACACTTCCTCTCGAAAAGCACACATAACACTGAAAATGAAGCTTTAGGTTTTACTCTTTAATAAGAGGCCAGTTTCGCTATTTGTATACGACCTGTCAGCATCCTGGAAAAAACGATAAAGCCTAGCCAATTTCTACTTGACACATAGTCCTCTGAGTATTCATCTCCTTTCTCTGGGCATGTAAAGTGACACACTAATATGCTTTATATATAGTGTTTGTCTGAGCCGATGACAGAACACTGTTTGTTTTTGTTGCCCAGCTGGTGAAAATAAGAAATCCCTCTAAGATCCGTCTTCACATTGTCTACTCAGTAATTTTCTCAAATTAACGCTTCGAAATCAGCAGGAGAGTTGTTCTGCTTGTCATAACAACGTCAACCTTATTAAGACTGAAACATTGGAAGAATTAAAGGGTTTTTTTTTTACAGTAAAGATTCAAGGGTAGGTAAATATGTGGGTTGCTTGTAGCTCTCAGGAGAATAATACGTTGGGAAATAACAAGGGATGTACACTTTGATGAATGTTTGTAAGGTACATCATAGCTGTTAATGACAGACCAGTGCAGCTAACAGAGCAGCTTTCTTGCTGCAAACTGAAACCTTTATTAATATTACTTTATAAAGGAATCATTAAAAATGCGTGGAAGATCTACTTACTGTACCATTAAGCCTGTTAATATGTATATACGTTTATTTCTTAATTGGAACAAATTTGCAGAGATTTGGTGTTATATTACTTCCTCACCAATGGTTCATCTGCAGTGAATGGGAGGTGTCAGAATGAGAGTCCAAATAGCTTTGCATCACAATAATCCACAAATAAAGAATCTTGTCTTGCAAAAGATGTTTGTAATAAACAAATTCACCATGTTTTTAACTTTAGCTAGAGTTCCCTTTCAGTCGGTCACTTCGACGTCACGTCGGAGACCGACGAATAGGAATCTCGCTTCGAGATGCCAAAACA
>JAUMHP010000057.1:12156769-12178457 GCA_032361065.1 Enteromius trimaculatus
CGTCGGTCTCCGACGTGACGTCTCCGTTCCCTTCTTCAGGGAACGAGGGTTACAATACGTAACCGAGACGTTCTCTATCCATAATGTTGCTTTCTCTAATGAAAAAGTCAGGCCATTTGAATCAGAAGTGAAATATAGATCAAACACAAGTCTTGGTAGAATTTTGGACTTTTGCAGATGATGATTTATAGTTCACATGTATTAATGATGAATTGTTTATTAGGAACATGCAGCTTTTCACTTCACAAGACAATAATTAAGGGACTAGAGTCATGTTGTGGATTATTGTGATGCTTTTATCAGTTGTTTGGACTGCAGAGCAAGTGATTTAAGCTTCTCAACATCTCATCTCAGACAAAAGGCTGAGCAAATGTTTATCTTTTTTTTTATATGCACAGTAAAAATCCATATACATACATTTAACACTTTTACATTTATCTCTAGTGATCCAAAACATGAAAATAATCATTTGCTTATTGGCATTGGCCAGAATTTTATGAATAGTGCACCTGTATCATCAACCAGTGGCCAAATATCGGCCAATCGACTGGCCTAGCTTGTATATTGGTCTATTCCTGACTCAGTAGGAACATGAAATTGGACCTTGTAAACAACAGCTGCTTCACACATTTAGAAAAACAATTTACTCCATTTAATTTCCAATTAGAAACCGTACCACAGCTTTAAGTGTTTTATAATCACGTGAAATAGCACAGGAGAATATGGGAAGACTAATGGATCTCCAATGATTGTGTGACTGAAGGCTAATTTGTTCTTGCAGGCTCTTGTCACTGTGGCCGCTGTATCTGCTCACCACAGGAGTGGTACATTTCAGGGGAATTCTGCGAGTGCGATGATAGGGAGTGCGACAAACATGACGGGCTGGTTTGCACAGGTATGTGTTCAAATGCAGCAGCGCTCCCGCAAACACCCACTCGTGCGCTGACAGATCTCTTTGTGACGGATATTGAGGTTCTCTGATGTGGCAGCCGTTTGATTAGACAGCTCTGTACGACTCTTAGGCCGAGGCGTCCAATCAGTGGGCTCCTGCTGTGTTCTTCTCGTCCTGCTTTTCAATGGAAAAGAAGCTCTGGAGAGAGTCGAGGTTTTCCTTAAAAGCCTTGAAGAGTTTACTAGTCATTGCTAATAAAAAGCACAATAAATATTTATTATCACGAAAGCTCAAGGAACTGAGGACGCTTGGACAGCTTCTTAGATACGTATTGGTCTAATGACTTCATTATCAGCTGTTATACAGTTCCTGCTGCGGAGATGCAAAATTTATTACAAAACAAGACGAAAAAACACAATTGATAAGAGAAATGCATAACTGTGTCTGGTAAATGTCACTCATTAGCATATTAACGATTAGGGCATATGTCATCATTTCCATATTCATAAGGATTATTAAAATTATTTTCTCGTGTTGCTCAGGAAAAGCCTTTTTTCTATAGATGAAATGCAAAAGCATACAATCAGCCAATTTTTCCCCTTACCTTGGGTAACAGTAATGCACCCAGCCTTTATAATTAAAATCATGCAAAAATGTGCCTGCCAGTTTCTAAATAATAATTTTCATGGCTTCTTCAGTAAGATATTCTCATTACACCGGCAATTGATGAGTGCTGTGGAAAATTCAATGTATTAGGGAAAGCCGAGGCTTAATTTCATGCACAGCAGATGCGAATTCCAACTGTTTTGGGCATTGTTACAATATACTGCTCTCAAGCTTGCTTCTGCGTAAAAAGCTGCTGTCACATTTAGCATACGTTCTTCTAACAGCGTAAAACAACATAAGAGGCATCCCACTTCACTGACCGAACCTATGGAACTATATTAACCCTATTGTAAATTCCCTGCATTTTTTGTGCTGTTTATTGTTTATAAATAAAAAATTTACTGTTTTGAGAAAAAATAATTTATTTGAACTGTTAAAGGTAAAGATGATTTTTTCCCCCACATTATTAACATTAGAATCTTTCTTTGAAATATTTTATATTAAATTTTAAATAGCGCTGGCCACACTAAGTATAGTTCCAAAGCTGTTTATCACTTAAGACTGACAACCCAAAATCAATCAGTCAACTAACCAACTGATCACAAATTATTTTAATTTGCACAAAAATACAAATATTGGATAACATAGTATTTTTTTAAAATAAAAAACATTCATACTCTTCACTGTTAAATATAAAAAAATTAATATAAAAAATATTTGTTGGGATATTTATTCACACTGTGCTTCTGATGTATTAGTATTCTGTCTAGTCACTAGATTTTAGAACACAGCTATTGACTTTTTGTAATGGAATATGATTGATTGATTTTAATTTTAATTGCAAACAGCTCAAATATATACTAAATTGTTAGCCAAAGTGGTACATTTAAATTGGCTCATTAAGCATCACAGATAATAATTTGTTGACACCAAATTACACTTACAAAAGCTGAATAAAAAGGAGCAATGTAATCATACTAGTACTACTACATGGACTGAATTTGAACTGAATAGACAGGACCCCAGAGAAAGTGGCTCCAAAACTTGCATTTGTACTAGGTTTCCCTTTGCACATTCAGCCAAGGGGGTGTGAAGAGAGAAAGCATGTCGAGACTTGGAGAGTGATGATCTGGGTTTCTCAGTTCTGTCTCTCCTCTCAACTTCTGTTCCAGGGAACGGCGTGTGCAACTGCGGAAATTGTGACTGCTGGGACGGCTGGACAGGAAACGCCTGTGAAATCTGGGTTGGAGAGGAGTATTAACCCCTGGTAGACACAGACTGTTTCTGTTGTCAATCAAGACAAGAAAAGGGTGGCTGCACCAACAGCGAACAAGGGAAAATTGATTTTAGATATCTGCAATATAACGGCATTCAAATTTTCTTAAAGCAATGTGGTTTAAATTCCATTATATGCACATAAAACAGCTGTGGGAGACGACATCTATAATAATATAGTTTTCCATATAACTATATATATATATATATATATGAAAATTGTGTATAATAATGCTTACATAGACTATTGACTGACACATAAGCACTAAAAGGAGAGGATCCATGCAAATGTCCAACTAAAAAAAAGTAAGAGTATTTTATTACTATTCAGGTTGTTGTTTTTCAGTGCTTTGCTTGTGTGCAGTGTTTTATGATCCTATTTTATGTACGGTAAGTTCCATGTGACAAAAGTTGTAAACAGCCTGATGCCAATAAATGTACTCTGAGATGTCATAAGAATCTTTTTTTAAACACATCTCCAAGAATTTCTTGTCAAAATATTACTTTTTTTTATGTAAATGAAATTGTAATAATAAAAAAAAAAAGGTGCCATATTTTGAAGGTAAATGACGTTGATTTAGTTAATCAGCATAAATAAAAACGTAGGACAAGGACAACCACAATAAATAACCTGCTCCTCAGTAAGGGTCACAGGAGATTTCTGCAACCCTGGGTCCTCATTTATAAAGCATGCGCATGCATAGATTTGATTTTAGAGTGTACATACACTTAAATCCATGCCAGCATATTTATAAAAACAGTCTTTGATGGTAAGTGCTTAGCGTCACTTCTGAGCAGACGTACAAACATTTTATTGTTGGTGAATTGCAGGTTTTTAAAAATATAAGCTGTTCTTACAGCTCGCTGCTCTAAATTATGACGATTGGTGATATATTTTATGTTAATGACATTAATTATGAGTTGTTTAAAAGGCTGAAATCATGTATTGCGCATAAGTTCAAGATCATTTGCGATTCATATATTTTAGATCTGAAAGAGAGGCGTAAGCACACTTTCCATTTGTACTGTACGTCCGTTCTATGAAAGAAGTACGCATATCTGAGAAATTATCGTAAGATCAAATTTAGAATCGTTTCCGCGCAACATTTTATAAATGAAGCTCCAGGACCATAAAAGCAATCTTAAGTCGCTGGAGTATATTTGTAGCCGCTCAAAATGCATTGTATGGGTAAAAACAAATTATTATTCTAATGATTTTTCTTATTTTGCCAAAAAGTAAGTAAAGATCATGTTCCATAAAGATTTTTTGCAAATTAACATAGCTAAGAACTTAACTTGGACAACAGTAATTTTCTCAATTAAATTTTTTTTTTTTCTTTTTTTGCACCCTCAGATGCCAGATTTTAAAATAGGTGTATCTCGGCCAAATATTGTCATTTCAAACACGCCATATAGCAATAAAAAGTTGATTAAGAAACTGACACATTATGCCTTTTGTAGTCCAGGATCACGCATGTGTATATCGCACAAATATCACATCAAATTGGTTAGAGAGATTTCAGTACACCTTTATATAAATATTTTATTCAATATGTTGTATCTGTGTATACAACAAACACAAACTGTACAGTGCAGACAAACTCTTTGCATATATGTATGTAAAATTAGCAGAACATACCAACAGTCCATGATACACATAGCCTACGACATGCAGTTCATATATGCCACCCTCTTCCCATGCAACAGATGAAGTAACTGTCAAATCAAGGTTCAAAAACAATCAACAGACAATGGAGACCTTCCTTCACCACTGAAAATCAGAAATACGGAGAAAACACAGAAATGATCAATTGTTCAGCGATTGCTCCTCATTACGATTTAACAACGTCACGTACAACCTTAATGGAACGAAACGAACACGGACGTTTGAAAGAGGAAAAAACAAACGAACGTACTAACAAATGCACACATACTCACCAGTCACTTACAAAAATAAATTCAACCTTCGTAAAACCAGTTCACTGGTCTGCAGGGCAGCTGTAGCCCAGCATGTAGAGCTCATTGGAGTGAGTGATTTGTTTTGTGTGGAAGTGGGACACCAGCCTCGAACTGATTTCAAATATGAAGCTACTTTTCCTGTATAGTACTGCAGTCTCATTCTAGCATTAAATTCGGCTTTGTACAGACAAATACTTAAGTCTAATGTGCTTGAACATCTCCTAATATGAAACTAGCTCAAAAATAATAAATGAAAATATAGGTCTTCACATGAAGTATAGAATATATTTGTATTTAGCAGCATAGCCTCGGTCTACTTCATAACATTCTAAATGGTATTCATCATTCAAAAACTATGAAAACTGTTAAAGCAAGACAGGCTTCATGTCAACTTGGCTGATAATTGGCTAATCGTTAAAATCCTAAGTAGATGTGAGTAGATGACGATATCAAACGCAAAGTGCAATGGTCTCAATCCAGAGTATGAGAGAGCCTTATATAATCATGCCCATTCAGTGTAGCCCTACGCCTCAAACTAGCTTTAGACATTTCTAGCTGTCCCATACTTTGGTCCTTAAGAAAACGCATGCAGGTGATTAGTAATAGGTACCCCGGTCTTGTCCTAAATGAACAATCAAAGTGAACGACATCATTTGGAATCGAGACAATTGTTCTTCGTGATTAACCCTGGTCACAGTGAGGACAAAAACCGAAGAGGACTGCCATCCTCCGAGTTATTGAAATTGTTCGGCTGGATTCTCGTGTGTACGGACTTTGGTAACAATCGACTTTTGTGTGTTTGTGGATCAAGTTGCTACTGAATCTGTGTGTTTGTGTGTATGTGTGTGTCTGGGGCATGAGGCACCTTTAACCCAGCACAGACTGGGTACATGTTTTTGCATGCTGGGTTAGAGGTCATCACAGGCACATGATGAGCAGTACTGGACTCTGCATGCTGAGCTAGGAAAACCCCTCTCATTTCAGCATCCTAATATCTGGTAGTTAAAAATCTATTACTTTTTTTTTTTTTTTGAAGATTTTTGTTTTATTTGTATACAGTGAAAACATTGTTATAGAAGCCATTTCTTGCACTGCCTCAGCGTTGCAAGAACAGAACGTAATACTAACCTCGGCCATGCCTTTGCTGAACAAAATGGGTGTGCAGCCAATAGTAATGGTGCCTACTTACATCGAGCCATTTAACTGCCCAGGCCTGAAGTAGACTGTGTTTCTCTATGGCTGCCGCTCTCGTCACATTTAATGTGCTCGCCAGAACTAGCCCACAGTTCAGAGGAGTCAGCATGTCATAGAGGGGCCTTGACCAGAGGCCTACAAGGCCTATAGATATTCCTAGAGCCCACGCTCTAAATTAAGAGCAAAGAAAAGTGGAAATTCACCTAGTTACTGGGGTTGAAACCAATTTGCACCGTACTAGATAGTGATATGTACTTTATACACCTTCCCCAGCGCATGCCAGCTCTTTGTGTTGGACTAATGCACTCGCTGGCATTTGCTGACTAAGTATACTTGTGTCTCTTTCTAGACATTACAAGAATGAGAAGACATGAGCACTGAACTTTGAATAATGAGTTGTATTCTGTTTAGGAGGCTCCGTCCCCTCTAAAGATTGACATCTCTTGACCATAAACATTGTGAAGGGACTTTGTGGAAATCCGTCGTTGTGTTTGAATGACTGCACACCAGAACGCATCGCACACTGCCCTGACAACAAATTTCAGAACTAACCGACAAAAGGGTAAAGAGTTGGAACTTCGAGCTTCAGAGACTGGGGGACACCTAGAAAGGAGGATACACAGGAGTACTTGATTTAAAAAAAAAAAAACAAGTTGTGGATTCCAGTCCATATATATGTATATCTTTACAGTATTACCCCAGAGCGTAGCTGGTGTTACTGTGTATATAGAAAATAGATCTGAAACGTACGGTCTCTGCTGCTGCGACAGGTTTCAAGAAAAGGGTTATAACGGGTGACTGTTAGCAGGCAAAAGAACCGCCACTCAAGCGCCTGCGGTACACAATTTCATTCTCGTGGATTGTCTTGATTACAGAAAAAACATCAGCTTTATTGTATGTCAAAAGGCATTCCATATCAGTTAGGGCATTCCATGGTGAAAGTTTAGCTGGTTTATCCAGTCGCATCCTCCTACGTGCACAGCTGACCTCACTTCTGGAGCCAGTCTGTCGTCGAATTAGATCGGAACAGTCAGAGGAGTGAAGTGGGTGGAGGGAATGGGGAGGAGAGAGCAGAGGATGCCTGGATCTGATCCACAAACATGGAGAGTCTGACAAAAGGAGCACGGCTCTCCGGGGTTGAGCATGGCCAAGATGGGATCTGGCTATGTGGTGGGCTTGGTTTCCTTGCTGACAGGTTTGCCTCCGTTCATGACGGCCGGCTCTGTGCTTTTACTGGGAGGCACGGCAGGTTTGGGCACTGTCTCCCCCACGTCATGCAATGATGGCTCTCGGTACATAGCGACTGCAAAAAACATCAAGAAGAAGGGAAGGGTCAGCCAGGTAACCGCAGCCGCCCCATCTGTCTGTTTTAGTGGAAATGATTTTTGGGGCTTTACTTAAATCTGCATATAATTACGTCTAGAAAAGTTTCTCCCAACTCATTCTCATTTCCAAACCTGAAACTTGGCTAAAAAGACAACATTCATTAGGGAAACTCTGACAGGACATGTGCAAGTTTGTCAAAGCGCGGGCAAGCTGTCATCCTTTCCATAGTTGTGATGGGAAGATGGTCTGATCACTTGGGATGCATTTGACTACATTCACTGCTTCACGTCGGTTCAGACTTACTGTATTCTTAGCAGTGGAGCTACATTACGGGTTGCTGGCTGGTGTTGTGGTATTAGCAGAGAAAATAACAAACACATAACGGGATGAGAGGTTTGGGCTAAAATGTGGGCATCTGTACATGGCAATAAAGCATTGCACAGACAGAAACGGGCCACACATCATTGGAAATTACACCTCAAACCGTACATAAAGCATCAATCTCACGCTAGCCAGACACATTTTACAGTGTGGCCATAAAGGAGCTGTAAGGGATATTTGAAAGGACAGGTTGTCCATCATTATGGTACGAAGGTGAGTCTTGGATATGTGGTACTGTGAAATAATGTTTATTGAGTTGTAAATCATTCTGTATTCAGATAGCGGGGATATAAAGCCAAATGCTTCTGTTCGAACCCTTGGTGAAGAGCTCATTGTCAAGATAAAATGGTAATTTTACATCCTCAAGATCATCAGAATTTTCTTAAAACTGAAATTTGTCAGTTTCTGTGACTTCTGTGCTTGCTCTGTACAGATGGTCCCAGCACGCATTTTAATATTTTAACTCTATTATATTGTGTGCTACTTTTATGTTGTTTTTTTTTTAATTCATTATAATGGATAAGAGCAGTCTGGACATCATGTTATGTTTCAAAATCATACCGTATTTGAACATTATGAGGATTTTTAACCCATAACACAGCCAACAACCCTGATTACTATTTTGCTGATCACAGTGTTTCTCAGCTGATTTCTAAGGTCAATGCTTTCAAAACAATTACACTTTATTTAAGCTGCATAATGAATGCTGCATTATTAATGCATCCAATACATTTAACAAATCAAATTATAAGAAAACCACTTCGTTTTCCATTGATTGCATAACATATTCCGCTTATTATTTGCATCAAATAATGTCATTTATTTTACATTTTCTATATGCTATATGTATTATTGATTTTTTTTCAACTGGAGCTCTGCATCTAAGGAAGAAATGATGAAGATGTTTAATTCACACCTGGCACAGATGTTGTACAGCCCCACGAGAGCACAGCACAGATGTTGGGTCATCACTGACCAATAACATTCCTCCCTCTTCTCTTGATTTTGTAGATCTGCTCGCATAATACTAAACTCTAGCCTCTATCAAGAAAGTTGGATTCAGTGTCAATTAGACTGTCTCTCGTCTCTTTTAAGACTGCTGTCCCCTTTCTCTCTTCTCACCTCCTCTTACATCATTCTTGCTCTTTCCTCAACTCTTTCAGTCTCCTCCTCTCATCCTATTCCTCTCCCATCATCTGTCTTCCTCCTCCACTCTTACTCTGTTATCTTTATCTCTTCTTCCTATCCTCTCTTATCTTCTTCTACCGCCTCCATCCCTGTAGTTGTTTGTATTAGACGCTTTAAAAACATGAACCTTAGACTGGATTTTTGTGTGTGTGTGTGTGGGTTTTTGATAAAAATGATCATTTGTATTAACATTATGAAAATGTACAACCTGTTTTGGAAAAGTGTTCAGATGCCTGTGTTCCTTGTTTTGAAAACCTTGACCTCAGTTTGAAAAATAATGTGTAAACCATTTGAGAAAAACTGGAAAAAGGCATCAAACAAAAACATATCTCTCAGGGACTTGTGCACTTCATTACCATTCTGCCAGTGTCAGAGTGACCTGGATGTTAACCGTTCTCTTGAGGCTTTCAGAGCACGCTTTACCTTCTAATGGCTTGGGCAGGAAGTGAGCAGCTGGTTTAGTTTTCTTCACCCGGTTCCCCTTCATGGCCTGGCCATCTTTATTTAAGCCAAGGAACCATGCTCTCCCCGACTCCTGCTGCCTATACAGCATGGATGAGTAGATCACATAGTAGTTTTCAAACACAGACTCTTTAAACTTGCATTCCGGCGTAAACAGTTCCTGTAAGAAAGGGAGACACAAGAAGGAGAGCGTAAAACAAAAGCTGTGGGAAATTCTGTGTGGGATTTAGGGTTCAATAAACAAAAGCTGTGGAATAACATGAATAACTGTAATGAATGATTAAATAACTAAAACAACTACTTTATCTGTTCGACCTAGTTCTATACAATAAAAAAAACAAAACATTATTTATTCATTATTCTAAATAATATTAATAATGTAGCGATTTCTTTTAAATCTTACAGCCCCCATTCAGTTCCATCACAAACCCCTAAGCATTTGAAACATTAGGGTTGGAAAAATACTCATTTATTACATTCAGTTTAAAGTCAGACAAAACTCCTTATTTCATTTGGCAGTGAGGGGCATTTTCTGTCCATCAGAAGGGCTATATGACATTGCACTTAGACTTCTGTCCCTCACAGCTTTGTTTCCATTCATTCACTAAATATGGTGTCCACTCTGAATAACATTAATAATTTGTGTTTATGCAGTTGGACAGACATTACATTGGTATTACATTGGTACAACAGAACAGAACACAGAGACTTCTTAAAATAACATTCAAATTCCTGTACATTTTCCTATTACTCTGTATGCATGGTGATACGCCTGAGGTCTAATCTGAAGGCAGACACTGCAGGTCTGTCTGCTAATACATATGATGAGCATACACACAATTCTTGAATGAGCATACAGACAAAACATCTGGCAAAATGTGATATTCGCTCAAGACAAATGAATTCTTAATACTTTAATACTTTCACCTTCACTCCAGGTGCCATGCTAAGTCTATTATTTTCTTCAAATATCCACATCCAATTGCACAATCCACAATTTGGCAAGGGAATTCCAACCTCTTTTTTACCACCTTTTCAGTACATCTGATTCCACACCTAAAAAGTAACTTGGAGGAAATTGTGGGCATACTGTACACCCACACTTCATTTGGCTTCACGAAATTTCATTTTGCAGTTCATTTAAAAAGTCTGGGATCATGCCAGACAGTGAATCTAGCAGAAGCAGTAAACATTATCTGTAAATATTAAATCTAAAAATAATTTCTCAAAATGAGAACTCAAAGCAACTTGGTTTTCTCTCTACAGAAACCTTAAATCTGATTAAAAATGTCCCATATTTTCCAAAACATCTCACACTTCCTTATCCAAAACAGTACTGAGATCAGATTAATCAATCGATTAAAATGGCACAGTTAATTCAAGTGGTGTGGTTCTATTTCATTTATTTATATTGAGACTGAATTTCACATGTCATTATCACTAAAATAATTTCAAAACCCATTATAACTTTTAATGATTTACTATAAACAGACTCACCATGTAAGTAGCAAACTGTATTAGCTTCACATTGTGCATTGTTCACATTTTTTTTACTTGATTCTGGATGATTTAAAGATTTTTAAATATTGCAGTCTACCGTGTTTGAATGTGAAAGCCATTCAGTACCTCTGTATGACTCTGTATGTTGCATTACCCTGTGAATTACTGCATCGATCAAAGCATCAGGGCTTGCTGTCAATTCAATAACTCCACTTCAATAAACCTAGGAGCACTTCTCTCTATTGGTAAATAGCACCAAAACTATCATTTATAAATAAAGTTCCATTAACACCCATCATTAAACTACACATTAAAGACCTCATATCTGAACAAGACTGCAAGTTTTAATCGTATAAATATGTGTCTGTTATAAAAGTCTCCTCTAAATGACAAATGAGGCAGACTTTACAGCAAAGCACTTCCTAAATACTTTCTTGTGAAAATATAATACTGATGAATATGAGCTAATATATCCTGTATTTTCAACGGTCAGTTAATTAAAAAAATGAATTCCCTATAATTTATCAATAAAAGTTAGATATTACTACAAAGGAGCCCTATTGTTTTATTTTCAGCTAAGAGAAAAGCATTTCCACAGAACTCCTTCCTGCCTATTATTTTTCTGTTAAATTATTTCTTGTCAACCCCAGACAAGGTACTTGGTTAGAAAAGTAGTGAAAATAGAAACTAAGTGGCATGTTAGTCAGATGCAATGACAGAATAAATGGGATGAAATTGCATTATGTAAGGGAGTTGAACTCGGATGTCTTTTGGAGGGCTCTCTTGCACCCTTGATTAAACACTAACAGCTGACTTCATTGACTGCATGCTAACCAACGGCTCTAAAACAAACCAGATCCTACTAACTGGTGATTTTCAGCACAGAACACTGAAACAGGATTGAAAGTTCAACTGTTGAGTCAGTTTATAAGCCATTCCTATTGCAACAAAGAGCCAAGCCAAGTTAAAATAAGTACAGCGGACACAACAAAATGTTAATCACATCTGACTACATCAAACTCATATGCCACTTTAGCCTTATTCCCTTCAGTATAACCTTTCATGGGTGTTATAGGTTTTCTTTTCCTCATATAATATTAAGAATATTCAAAAAATAAATCAACATCATTTACAAAAACTTTCAAACCTTCTTATTCATAATACACAAAACAAGATAAAAATGTCATTAATTCTGCGAAAACTTTTTTTGTTTACGTTCTCATAAAGAAATAATGAATTTGGTGTTGTTAAGTGTATTTTAATATGAGAGGAATCGTCAGTACCACAGACAGAACTACAGTAGTCGCTTCTTAATATCTCAAAAGAAATGTTTGTTTGTACTAATGATTTTGAAGATGAGTTTCAAATTTTCTTTTATCTTAGCAACTTTGCAGCTTTCCTTTTGAAATTGATTACTGTGATGTAGAGAACATACAAAGACCCTAATTCACAAAGATGTGTCTTAAAACAAAGACTGGCCTTCTTTGATGATACACACTAAATTGACTAAAGTAATTAAATATATAAACAGAGACAGACACTGCCTACAATAAAGCCCACTACATGCTTCTCTTTCAGGAGGAAACGCAACAACAAACCACTAATGAGTCAAATATAATTCAGTTTATAAAGATTTTCTTTCTATTAAAAATGTTCTAATAATTAAATAGATAATCAGATATTTGCATTCATTTGGTTAATCGGACATCCTTCAGTAAAGCAGATAAATCTGAAGTCTCTCTAAACCTGTTGTTTAATTCTTGTTTTTGTCTCATTCCACCTGTTTGAGCAGAATTTAGACGCACTAAAGTGATACTGAAAGCTAATTGGTTTGAAAGGTTACTGCTAATGACCGGTTATTTATATAGTACGAGGCATATTTCTGCTGCATTTTTTCTGGAAACAAACAACATTCCATAATTACCATATCCATTCTGATTGGTCAATTTACATATCAGAAGAGCAGAAATTATATAAAGAAGAAACTAGAAATTATGTAAAATTCGATATATAAAATAAATAAATATAAATACACAAAGTCACTTCCAAACACCTATATACATCTGAATTATACAAAATCTAAATAATAAAAAAAAAAACTGTTGATAAAAGCAATCTATTTAGAACACATTTTTGAGCAGGCTATGCCTCCTTTGCTTGCTAAACTTGATTGCAAACCTCTCCCATGGGTCGGCACAAAGAGAGCCGGCGGTCAATACAATGAAAGCTTTATTTAATTTTGCATCCTAGCCAACAAATTAGAAAGGTGATATGTGTCACACTGTCCAACTTTGATCTCTGCCAGCAAACACTATGAGGAAGAGGCAATCCATGCTTTTAACCGCCTTCTGCCTAATGCTCTTTTCTTGACAGCTCTTCCTTTTCACAGGCTGCTATTAAAACAGCACATACCTTTCTATCGTGTAGCCATGGTAACACTTGAAAGGCTCCTGCCTAGCAATTAAGTTTTTTTCCCCTCTTTCCTTTTTATTTTGTCGAAGAGAGACATCAGTATTTTTAGTATTCGAATATGCATATACATTGGGTCTTTTGTTCGTGTTTCAAGAGTCACTGTGTGAAACAATGCAACATGGGAAGGGTGGATGATCTCAGTAGGAGCATGTTGAGAAGTTAATTACTATGAAATAATTAGAGGACTGTAAGTAAAAATTTAAATATAGCTCCTCTGGCATTTCACCAGGCTATCAAGGAAAAACCTCTACGAATGTAAACGAATGCTTTAACAATCCTCTAAATATGCATCTAAAAACTGATGAAATTACTGAAAAGTGAAGCTGAAGAAAATGAGGGGTAGAAAAAGCAGTTTGGAAAGGAAAAGTCGATTTGCTGAACCTGCGATTCACCCCTTACTTTCATTCTGCTTTGAATGTGTGGCCGTAATTGACCTTGGCCAGTGCCAGAAAGGGCAGTTTACTTCAGACACAGATAATCAACCCATCCCTCTCCGAGAGCAGACGGAGACACACGGGGGAAGGGGGAAAGAGAGGGAGAGCAAAGGAGTGAAAAGACAGAAGTGAGAGAATAGAAAGGTTAAGGAATACAAAAAAATAGACAGGGGGAGACAGAGCCCGAGAAAGCGAGCGAGACGTGCAGAAAAATGTGTCAGGCTGGCTCCCTCGTGCTGCCCTGCCAAACCATTTCTCCTGAACAGGGAAAAATTGGAAACTGTTTAATGTTAACGTTTGAATCAAGTCTATTAATCTTGAAAAGACTGAGCTTCCCTCACATCTCTGCTCATGTTGAAACATCAAAAGACAGCCACATAATACGAGCTTCACTGAATTTTCTCAACCAACCAAACAACTGAAAAGATGCTGTTAAATATGGATGGTCCATAAATATGTATTGTATCGGCAGGCTCTGATGAGCCTCTTGGCAACATGTGACATGGGCGTCTTTTCACTCAACACAAGGAATGATAGCATAGGGCCGCAAGAGGCTTTTTGACGGTTCTGTGCTCATGTAATCTGTCTAAAATGCATTGAAAACAAAAGGAGGCATAACGGATAAACTTGCTTGTTCCTGTTAAAATTTCCGATTAGAGTGGATTTTCGTGCAGAGCGCTTTGTGTGTTACGGTTCACTCTCTTCAATGGCAGACGTGTGAATTCACACCATTAATTTCTGCCTCAATAATATTCATATTTGCATATTATTCTACTTTTGCCAGCTCTTTGGCATGATATCAAGCCTGGGGAAGCGTACAAAACGCTACAATGATACTTGTTGTCAGTCATCCAGTGACTTACAGTGCCGAACTTGCCATGGATTACCAATTCAAACACGTATTTTTTTAAGTGGTACTATTAATCCTTCCTCTCTGTCGTTCATCTCTTTGTTGATTATGGAGTGATTTTTTTCGATGATGAATAGCTAAGAGTCCATTGCCTTTTGAAGAGCAGTCTAACCGCAAGCACTTAAAACTCTCCGTTCAGCCTCCCTGAAGAGAATGACCTTTCGGCTGTGTGGTAGATTTTTAACACCAGCTCTATGGAAGGCAATGTCCCTAGATTTTGAGTGCACTTTAAGTGTCCCTGCATCAGCTCTCTGGTGTGTTTACTCAGAAACTGGGGAGAGAGAGAACTCACGTGACGCCCCACAGCAAATTCTGTAAATACTGTAAGTTCTAAATCTTGAATCAAGCCTCATTTCTATGCAAACTAGTTAAGAGGATCGTGAATCCACAATCAACTGTGGTATTGGTAAAAACAAATTATTTCCCTGTTGAGGATATCGCAGAGTCTGCCATATTTATGCTGCTCTTGTCTGAGTGATGCATCATGCATAAAGCTCTCAGGACAGAGAGACACACTAGGATTGACTGGCTGGTTCTGGTCCAGTTCACACTGGCACAAGCTGGTACTGAGGGCTGAGAAGGACACCCCTACTGTAGCAGGGTCATTTTCTGAAAACAGTGCCATTTGAGTACAATGTACCCTGTGACTTACTACTGATATATTAAACAGGATACTAAACTTGGTCACAATATTTGATCTACTGAACTCAAGCGGAACAGAAGAATAGAACAATTTTACTTTTAAATGTATGTTTCCATTAGAATATCAGGCAATTAGCATGTCTCCATTTAAAATAAAATCCTCCAACTGATAACCGTTCAAACAGATGCAAATTTTTCTTATAGTCTAAATCAATATTTAATGATGTTTCATTTTTGGCCTGCTATTAGGCATTTAATAATTTAGAAGTGACAGTAAAATCATTTACTGTAAACTGTTAAAAATAATCAATTCTGCCCTTTAAAAAATACAGTATATACCTGTATATACAGTACGGTAAAAAAAGTCTTAGGCCACTAGTATTTTCACCAAGAAAAAATGGTTTTAAGTAGGTTATTTCTATCTTTTGAGGTAGCATGTGTGTTGGAAATATCAGTTTACATTTCCAAACATTATTGTCATTAATTGTAATAATGCAGTGAGCTTCTGTTCAAAACAGCTTCTGTTTCGAGGTACACTTCCCCATAGTTTTTAAAATAGCTTTCCAGGTTAGTTTTTTTGAAGCATCTTGGAGACATTGTTCTCCACAGTTCTTCTGGATTTAGTCTGTCTCAGTTTGTTTTGTTACTTCATGTCATTCCAGACAGATTGGATGATGTTCAGATTAGATCTCTGTGTGAAGCACTGGCTGTTGTCAGACTCTCACTGAATTATTACAATTAACGACATAAATAATGTTTGGAAATGTAAACTGATATTTCCAACTGACACGCTATTGTAAAAAACAGAAATAACCGACTTAAAACCATTTTTTGTTGATGAAAATACTAGTGGCCTAAGACGTTTGAACAGTATACTGTATATATTTTTCAAGGATCATATGACACTGAGGACTGGTGTAAAGGCTGCTGTAAAATTTAGCTTTGCCATCACAAAAATAAATTAAAGTTTAATTTATGTTAAAATAGAAAACATGTTTTAAATCTGATTTTCTGTTTTCATCAAATTGCAGCCTTCAGAGTGAGTATAAGAGACTCCTTAAAAAAAAGTAAAAAAAAAAATAAAATAAAGTTCTGGTACGTTCTTACCAGTAAACTTATTAACGACAGAAACACATTGCCCTATGGTGGTACCTCAATGTCTATGGCTGTTACAGGGGGGAGAAAATAGTATTTCCCTATTTCCCTAAAATCCTGTATTTTTTTTTTAGCACAAATGGCCGGGCCACAAGTCAGTGCAAGGACTCCACACAGCGCACGACCTTGAGGGAGATCTCAATGGATAAACTTCCAGTGAGTCAGCGCTGGCCACCAAAGAGCTGTTGATCTTTAAATTGAGGCCAGTCTGGTCTTAAAGGAGTAATCCAGCAGTCATTATTGACTAGCCAGGAAATGTGAGGTCTCTCTAATAAGCTGACAGACTGCAGGAAGGCAGGACTCGGGGCTGTGGCAGTCACACAGCGCACAATTCCCTAGCTGTCAGCCTGACAGAGATGTAGATGACACACAGTCCAATGCCTTAAGAGAGAAACATGGATTTTGCCTTTAGGCCTTCAGCTGCATCATGGGATTGATTTGAAAAATGCATCAAATATCTGTGTGGTAAACAATGGCATTTTGTCAGTTTGAGGAATGCCCAAGTATTATTCATAGGCCTGCATCACTTATTCTGTAGACATGAATAACATCTCAAATTGTGCATATTTTTCCTAAGAGAACAGATGCCAAAAAATCCAGACTTGCATTAAAAGAATTTTACCACCTAGCAAGATGCTTAAAACCACTTAGAAAACCCTAAGAGCTGCATAACCAATATAACCAAAACCGATATCTGCCTGTCAGCATCTTAGTGGCTGTTGTTTAGCTTGGACCAGCGACTATGTCGCAGTTACATGAGCTGTGACGTCAAAGGCAGCAAACAGGCAAAAGTCTATTTCATTTTTAAACATCATTTGAAAAATGTTGTTGGGTTGTGGGCTTAAAATACAGCAGGGTTTGTCTGAACTTATGTATGCATACATGTGTCTCCCTTGCAGACAGGATTTTCCTCCAGCAGGGATTCCTGTCTGCCAGCGAGCATAGTGAGTCACCTTCCACCTCACATTCACAGCTTGTGTCAGTGTGGGAGAATGTGTGCATTTGTGTGTGTGTGTGAGCAAAAGTGTAAATTATTATTTCCTCTCTTCCATCCAATATCTGTATTGAACTGTTAGCCAGAATATTCAATCAAGTATTTGTTGTTTCCTCTAATCCCTCGATATGCCTGTTTGGCGGATTCGGTACGTGCAGTCTGGCTGGAGATGTGTGCTTTATCACGGATGAAAATCTAGGATGACATTTGCTGGACCGAACTCTGTGTAAACCTGCATTTCATTTCACATAGCCAAAACTGCAGGAAGGATATGAAGATTTCCCACTCCAATGCTCAGGAAATAGAGAACACTTTTTCTACTCACCCTAAATGACAAATTGCACATCTTGATTAAAAAAGATTAAGCTTTATTCCACAATATAACATATCTGTTGAAACCTTTTGTTGTCCCCAGATAACACAGATGGAGTCTGAGTGATATGGCTGATCTCCAGTCGGAGACTCCAACAGGAGATATCGTTTTTCTTTGTTGTTTCAAATTGGGCTCTTACATGCACCCGGGGAGGCAGACTTTGCCTTTCACTGGTCCAGAGCATTGCTCACAGAGATCTGTCAAACCCTCTACACAGAGGAATATGAACTGCACCACGAGGCATTTTTAAACCATTCATATCTGCAAGCATGGGAATACCGCTCTCTGGCAGTTCAAGAAGCCCTATCGGGACGACATCACTGAACCCCGGAGGAAAACTTGTAAATGTAAAATGTAAATGTGCTAAAGTCATGGCACAGTACAAATATGACAGATATTCCTCGGCTGTACTGTCTTTACAGTTCAATTGTTATAAGGAAAAAACTGAAGGAATAATTCGGCTTATCCTCAAAATATACTCTTTTGTATTTGGATTTTTTTGGATGAGCTATGGCTTTAATAAACAAGATATATCTTAGGAAGGACAAAATAATATTTCTTTAATATCTTCTAGAACAGCTATTGCTTTACATACTAACAAATAAAAAAAGAAAATTTAAGTGATTCATTAAATTCTATGTAACCCCTTCAGTTATAATGATGATGAATGGGGACACGTAAAACAGCAGATTTTTGACAAAAAAAAAAAAGAAAAAAGTGTCCTATGAGTGCAGTACATTGCGAACATACAAAAATGATTTCTTCATCACTTGCATAAAATTGACAGATGTCCGGGGCTTTACATTAAAAGAAATAAACTGCAGCTTACATACAACATACAATGACGTTCTTCGTCCATTGCTGAAAGACCGATTATACTCAAGTGAATCAAAGTAATTACAAGCATGCATTAACCTTAAATAGGGCTTTATTCCTTGCCTCTGTATCATCACCAGAATATAATTTAATCCTAAACTATCCCATAGCCTACATTAATGAAATCCAATGCAACTGTTTAAATTAATCAGACATAGTGCCCTCACAGAAAGCTATGAGATTAGCAGCGATGGGTTTTACCATAAAAAATGATTTTAGAGACAAATCAAGGTGAAACATTTACTACTAGTGTGTGTTTATTAGATTTAGTCAGTATTGCATTTACAAAAATAAAAAATAAATAAATAAGTGTCCAATCAGTGCAGTGAATTTCTATCCTGTCCAGATTATTCCAGATTTTTTATTCCTATCTATGAGAGCTGGGCACATCTCAACCACTGACAGACTTAAATTTCCCTTGTGCTCCTAGTGACAAGCTGCCTCCCCAGATGTTCCAGGTACTTAGATTAATGATGTAACCCATTAAATGAAATAGGAGACGTCTGCTAAAGGAGGGGCTCACTGCGCACAGCAGAATCCTTACACATTATAAAAAAGGCCCTTTATGAACGTGCTGTAATTGAGATCTACGGTCAACAACGTAGGTGACATGCAGAAGTTCCGACTCCCGGCAGAGCATTTGGACTTTGTTTACTGACACTGTATTAGCGTGTGCGCTTGTTTGCGGAGTTTATTACAGCATGATCGTTTTAATAGGATGCCTGTTAAAATGAAAAGCACCTTTCAGTGCATTCTGCCAAGTAGCACTGCCACAAAATGACACTAATGTGGTCCACACAATGTTTTGGCATGCAATATATCAAAAAGCCCAGGGATTTTTCAATACTAACACCCATAATACAAATAGATCCTGCTCACGAATACAAGTCGATTGAGAAGTACTTTAAAAGGGAGGCCTAAGGTTGGATCTTTGCTCTCTCTGAGCAAGCCTGTGGTCTTTCATCCATACACTCATCTGTTCAACGGTCTTGTAGATCCTGTGGAGCCAATTTTGAGCACATATAAGCCAGGCAGCAAGATCTAAATGTACTGTGTGGTAGAAGAGAGAAGTGATTATGTTGGGGGTCTATCTGTGTTTATAGAGAACTGAGAGCACACACACAGAAACCATCTTAAGCCCAGAAAAGTGAAGCTGCCAGGGCTGTCAGAGCAGATGTGTATGTGGGAAGGGGAGTGGGTGTTCGTGTATGTTTATAAAACAAGACTTTGGAGGGATCCCGAACGGTTGAAAATATCTCCCTGTCTGGCAGCAGGGATGAGGCGCACTGTTAAAGGTAGCGTGTGGGTTGAGCGTCTGTGCTGTGCAGAGCGTTACCGAACGAAACCATCTGGGCCTCAGAGATATCTTCTGAGAAACAACTGGAGACGCCGTATCTCACTTTTCATCTCGTAGCGGGTGCATACAGAAATGCCACGGCTTGCGCTGAGAGCTTAGAAACACGTTCAGACACTCCAATCCACGGTTATAGCTGTGACATATATAGACCATAACTCAGATTAAAAAGGCCAGCTGGTTTTGATTTTAAAAAGAAACTTTGTTTCTGCAACTAAGCTAGCAAATATTGTTGAATTTGGACGGTACTCTGGATAAAGTGTAAATGCAAGGATGCAGTGCATTTAATGCTATTGCATAAACAAAGCGTTTATTGCGACAGATGTGTACATGCTTATAAAATGCTAGACAAAACATTTGTCGGAGGTCTGCAATCATGTATTAGTGCTTCTGATGGAATGGAGTGGATGTTTTACATTAGCCAATAAAAACCTCTTTAAATGTAGTGAGATTAAGCTGTCATCTGCTATTATATGGGTGCTCCAAAGAAAACGTGACCTTGTCTTTTTAAATCACTACCTCGGTGCCCTGCCATTTCACCCTCTGTGCACCTCTCCCTGCTACAACAGCAGCTGTTGTTTACACTTGTTTTTTTTTTGTTGTTTTTTTTCTTTTGAGTGTATTTATTTATGACCTACCCCAGTCAAAGTTCTTCTACAAGCTTTACTATGAAATTAGGGCTGGGCGATATGACCAACAATCAAAACCTCAATCAATTGAACACCACCTTGATTATGATTATTGAACGATTACTTAATTTATTAATTATTTCATTTATTTATTAATTCAATAAAGGTTTGTACTTTACAGTATACTGTATATGCTCAACTATTAAAGGTAGGATATATTTTTGTAAATATATTTCCTGTGAAAAAAAATTATTGTAAATCGTTTTTCTGAAAAAAAAAATTACTTCCACTTTTTGCGATTAATATTAATGAATATTGTCAAAAGTCTTTTACAAACAATATACATTTTAAATATGCTATTGTCAAGCGAAATCCAGATCATATATACAGCGCTGACTACACATGCAGAAGTATGTTTTTAAGGGGAAATATTAATAGGATAAAAAAAACAAAATTGGAATAACATCGGTTATAGGTTTTGAATTTTGATTTCGATTTTGATTCCTTTTTGATTAATCGCCCAGTCCTATATAAAATTATGACCATTATATGTAAAGTAATGCTGGAAATCAATACAAATGGTCAATTTCTAAAAACAAGCCACAGGATAATTTTCCACACATACGTATTTTTACAATGGAAGTCTATTAAATACTTATTAAAAAAAACAAAAACTAAAGTATATTCTCAAGACTTTAACATTGTATGTGTGCAGGATAAAATTGCTTGCTAAACTTATCTGTGCAAAGCTATAGCCAATTCCTGTCATTTTGTCACACGTTGACGAAACCTGTAATGGGCTGACTGCTTAGAAAAAAAAGTCCTTTAAATGCATTATGTTGGTAAAGCATAACCAAATGTGCACAGGACAATTTAGAAATGAAATACTTTTACTTGTTTTCTGCAAGTGCATTATTGTAAATGTGATTTTTGTTTGTATTTAAAAACCACTGAGAGAGCAATTCTAATTATTTTCTATGGTCATCGACAACTAGGGATGGGAATTGATAAGATTTTTACGATTCCAATTCCATTTTCGATTCTGCTTAACGATTCGATTCTTTAT
>JAUMHP010000057.1:12181119-12201112 GCA_032361065.1 Enteromius trimaculatus
GTAAAATTAACAAAATACAACAAATTATTTTGTGGCAATTATACTCTGAGCCAGCCAGACTCTGTCTCTCGTGATGGCCATCTAAATGTAATGCATGAGAAGGCATTCATTTAATGTAAACAATTACTAACAGCAAGTTTTACACAGCTAATTTGATGGCAGTGTTTGTTAGTTAATAAGTTTTATTAGCCGAGGACATGCTAACATTGTTGATGCTGCTGCCGCTGCTGGGTTGAGAACTGTTATGGTGCGTTTACACCGGACGCGAATGATGCGTCAAGCGCGAGTGATTTACATGTTAAGTCAATGCAAAGACGCGAATAGACATCCTGTGGCGCGAATGGCGCGATTTGCGCGTTTGACGCGTGATACGCTCAAGTTGAAAAATCTGAACTTTGGCAAAGTGCGTAAGTTACACAATGCGCGTGATGATGTCATTTGTGCCCACTGGAATCGTTAAGGGAGAATTTTTCTCAACAAGAACCGGTTTTCGATTCCCATCCCTATCGACAACTGGATAGCTGGAACATCCCTACAGTGTGGGGAGAGATGAGAGAAGAGACCAGTTGCTTTGATGAATTGTGTCAGTGCATCTCAGAAACACATGGAGTGGGAAGTTCTTTTGCTTTACGGCTCTTAAACCCCTTGGTTTGGCTTCCTCCAACAATAACTAAAATTGCTAACATGAATTCACAACATGAACAAATAATGACAACGTGTAGTTGTGACATCAAGCAACAGAAGACAATATTGGAACATTTATTACCTGGGCTTTCTAGCATGGTTTGTGAGGTAAAATGAATCTGAATGATGTGAAACGGTACAAGCTTCCCCATTGATTTCAGTATAAAATGTTTCTTTCATTTTGAGAGGAAATAGAAGACACTCTAGAGCTCTAGGGTCTGTGTGAGCATACCGTTTGCTGCGAGGGGTGAAGGAGTGCTGTGTTCTTTACATTTTCTGAGCACAGCTTCATCTCTGAGACAGCCCGGTGCGACGACAGACTTATAGAACAGATCTGTGGGAAGCTGTCTGTACTCTTGTGGCCTGAGGGGCTGGCATGGAAACAGCTTATTGAGCTTGCAATGGTGCTCATTACACTTTCACAAGCTGCCCAAAAACACTGTGCAATAAAAATATGTTGCACTTTGTTCTGCAGACAAGTGTGAACAGAGGAAAAAAGGAAGCGGGTGATAAAAGGATGAAGGAACATTGACGGGGACATCTGTTGAGAGGTGGTTATTCAAGGTCTGAAGTGAGATTGTTTGACAGCCTTACAACCAAGCAAGCTGATGGAAAAATCAAACACGCTTCACTAGAATGTCCTCCCTTTTTCATGTACTGCTGGAAAATCAGGTTCATTTCAGCGAATTGGTTCAATTGGTTAAACGATTTACCAATACATTTGAGAAATCCCTGAATAGTGTTCAGTAAAGTCCCTTTTTTGTAACAACATTTAGTTAGAAGCTAGTGAAGCACACATCAATATTGCTCATGCTTATTCTTGTTCTTTCCAGCAGTCAACAGACAATAAAACCATTGGAAAATCCCATAGACTCACACTAAAGGTAAAACATAATGGTGTGTTCAACCAAACGCAAATATACACAAATATTAAACATAGCGCAAATAACCATGGTGGAGATGTTTTATTATACGTTTATTATTTATAGCATCTCTGTAGCCACATTAAAAAAGATACAATTGATTAACTTCTACTAAAATTTATTTAATTTGTTTTCTATGCTCAAGCTAATAATAAATAATAATAATACATTTTATTTAAGATGCCTTTCAAGTCACACAAGGTCATCATACATCAGGAGCAATAAGTAAAACAACAATAAATAGCAATAAACAGCAATACCAATAAACCATAAAAAAGTAGCAAAAATGGAGAAAAGAGAAGAGGCCAGGATTGGAGTGCAGATATTAATCATGTAAGATAAGCTTTTCTGAATAAGTGAGTTTTGAGTTTAGTTTTAAATGCGACAATGACTTTAAGGTGCAAATGTTAGCTGGAAGAGCATTCCAAAGATGAGGATCAGCACGGCTAAAGGCTCTACGACCCATGGTGGTTAAACAAGCCGTGGGTGTATTAAGAAGACCCAGTGAGGAAGAACGAAGGGTTCGAGATGGAGTGTAGGGCTGAAAGAGATCTGAAAGATAAGTTGGAGTAAGGTTATGAAGAGTTTTATATGTTAAAAGAAGAATTTTAAATTCAATGTGAAATTTAATGGGGAGGCAATGAAGCTGTTGAAGTATCGGGCTAACGTGTTGTATAAGTGAAGTCTGGGTTATGATGCGAACAGCAGAATTCTGAATCAGCTGTAATTTATGGAGGAGCTTTTGTGGTAAACCAAACAAAACAGTATAACAGTAGTCGATACGAGAAGTGACTAATGAGCGAACAACAATGGCAGTACTGTGTGAAGTAAGAAATAATCGGAGACAAGCAATATATTATGAAGATGGAAGTAACAAGACTGTGTTGAGAGACTGCTGTCAAAGATGACCCCCAAGTTCTTAACCTGGCTAGAAGGAGAAACACAGGAACCATCAATAAATACAGAAAAACTGCAGGATCTAGAGAAAATAGAGTTAGTACCTACAAAGAGTACTTCAGTCTTATTAGTATTAAGTTTAAGAAAATTTGTATTAAACAAAATGTTTATATCATGAAGACAGTCATTAAGGCAGACAGGTGGAAGAATAGAGTCAGGCTTAGTAGAAACATAGACGGTTTTTACTAAATTGGTATAGGATCAAGTGAACATGTAGAGGAATTAGCTTTATATATATTATATTAGCTTTTTTTGCAGATGGCAGGGTAAGAGAATGGGATAATAGAGGGATCGATTGAGACACTATATAATGAATCAGAATATGCAGCAGATGAAATTAACTGTTGATAAATAGCCATTATTTTGTCGAAAAAATACATAAATTCATTACATTGAGCAGTGCAGGCCTGTATATTATTGCCCTAGCAACACCCACATATTTTTTAGAAAAACATAAAAAAACGAATAGCTAATCAAATACTCTTGTGTTTTTTTTTTTGTTATAGTATTTATTTATTTGTGAAATTTATAAATGTTTATTCATTTCTGCACTAAATTCAGATATGAATGTTTATCTTTAATGTTTGTGCCTGAAGAATACTGCTCTGAAGTTTCGTAATTGCATTATTGGATGGGGACAGTACGATTTTTTTAATGAATGGCTTTATTCGACAAGACTGCATTAAATTCCTCAAATTTGATGAATTGAATATGTGACACTGGAGACTGGAGTAAATTCAGCTTTGCCATACTTTTTGTACATATTACAATCACTCTTAAGTTAAGTGTTTAATATTAATGTTAAGTGTAATATTATTTCACAATATTAGCCTACTATTTTTACTGTATTTTTACTGTACTTTTACTGTCTTGGCAAGCATAATAATATACATATACATACAGTTTATATACATACATATAAACTGATAATTGCACAGTTAACAAAACACTTCCCACTACAAAGCTTCAATGAAGTTTTGTTAGCAGATTGTACTGTTGCTAGCTACTTTTTCAAAAGGATAGCCTGAGGCTGATGCTATTTGAGTAGCTTGGAGCTTGGCAAGCTCCAGTTTCAAACTCTGTTAATCGCTGAATGTGTTTGTCTGTAGAGTTGCCAGCTTGATGGCTCTAACATTGCTATCTACCACAGCAAAATGCAAAGGCAAGAGTTTGCGATGCTTTATGAAACATTCATCCAATGCACGCCTGTAAAACTGAGGGTGGACAAGGCTGGGATTCAATCCACAGTACACACCACCCACGATCACCATCCAATCTTCTCTGAAAATAAATAAGATGTTAAGCTAATTACAGGTCCTCCAAGTCCACTCTGACAGTTGCTAAGACTATACGCAAATCAGTGTTATCAGCCTGTTCTGCTAAGACACAACTAATTACATCTTTTCACTTAATGTTCTGGTCAGTTTTGCCATTGGAGCTCCTCTTTTATCCTTCCGTGGGCTCGTTAGCACATTTCATCTTTAGAAAGCAACAGGCTGCACTATGCTTTGACATACACCACCATTAGAAAGACAAATGAAAGAAACTATTTCTTCAAGGGTCATAAGTCTTCTCATGTTTTATGGCCTTGGCTTGCATTATTGAATAATATATGGAAAGTATAAGCAGAAACAATGGACACTATAGGAAGCTTATCCTTTGGGTACTGGCTCTTGTGTCCCGTGAACTCAATTTATCATGTGTAAAGAAGATTTATGGAGGACCCTGTAACATGAAGATCTTTCTTATACTACAATATAATGAACATACATCAAGGAAAAGTAGCATTCAGAGCAGTAGAACAGACTTGCATGCTCACGTATTACGCATTACCACTACAAATGTCCACTGTGCGTGTTAAGATGTCATGCCTTGTGATTTCAGCTTGCATGGAAACCTTCATTATATTTTATGTAATTTGCTTACAAAGTACAAAGTACAAAAATAGTTTGCTCACACAGGGCTCACAAGGCACAATAAAAGTTATTTCAGAGACATATAATCAAAAAGCAATTTACATTACAGATGTGATATTATAGCTCCTCAGAAAAAGTGCTATTTTAGATCCACTTATGCTACAGGCTTGAATTTTTATAAAGCAGAAAACTTGTTGAAACTACAAAGAATGGAGAACTACTACAATTGCATTGTCATATAATAAAGGAGGACACTGTTGTACCTGAATGACATCTCTTTCTTTAAATAGGGATGCAACTAACGATTATTTTTGATAGTGATTTTAGATAGATTAGTTGGGCAAAAATTTTTTTTAGAATTTTTTATTTATTTTTTTATTAATCGATTAATCGGATAAAATCTAAAAGCTTCTTTAATTTGATGTTTTGCTTATAAAACCATGTATATATATATATATATATATATAAATATATATTGTTTAAAAATACACTGGCATATTCAGTTGTTAAGATATAAACAGCTAAAATAATGTAATTTTACATATAAAATTAATATAATAAAATTATAAAACCACATTAAATTATGTTACATTTGAAAAACAAATTTGCTAGTTAACTTAACTGGCAGAACTTTATAATACCTACACGCTATAAATCATAAGTCAAGCATTAGAAAATAGTCGGTTCATCCTTTATAAAAGCATTGTTCCAACATTAATAGTCATTAATTTAGTAAGCAGTTTATAAATACAGCTGTAAATGCCTTGTTCTTGATTTATAAGCATATCTAAATGTACAAAGGAGATTTTAAGGGTCAGTTATCTTCCAATCACAAAAAATAAACAACAGAGGATACAGAACTATTAATTTTATGAAAAAATAAAAAAGTAAACTTTTTCTATGAAACTAAAGGTTTTTCATGTATCACGTGTACAGTTGTATGATTACATTTTTTACATCTTAAAATAATATTTCTGTGTTCTGTATCCCCCTGAGTTTGTTTAACTCTTCTGTTTAGAATATAAATGAGCATTTACATCTGCTTTATAAATGCTTTACAAGGCAGAAATAGTCCTTAGTCCTTAGCTCACAAAAACAGACGACAACTACTAAATGCTTTATAATACCCGACTTAATCATGAATTACAGCAGGAACATGTGTTAATAAAGCATTTGTTAACACACTAAACAACTATTGTCATGTGTCCAAATAATAAGATTAATTAATGTAAATTTATTACATTTATTAATCATTTACCTAGACTTTCTAAATGGTCTTATTAAACACTGACCACGCCTAAATAACTGGTTTGAAAATAACGTACTAATTTAAAAATGATAAACTGATCATTTACAAAAGTATGAAAATACAATTATTAAACATTATATATATGCTTATGAACAAGGCATTTATAGATGCACTTGTAAACTGTTTACTAATGCATAATAATGTTGGAACAATGGTTAATAAAGGATTAAATAAATGCTTACTTACGCTTAAATAATCATTCACTGTGTGTAGTTATTATAAAGTGTTACCAGTTAACTTTGTTGTGGACTATAAAAAAAACTGTAGAAGTGCAAAAAGCTAATAGTCACAAATGTACTATTATTTACATTCACTGAAAACCACAACATTCACTAAATGTAATATTCTACATTTAGAATGTTACATTTATTCTACTACACCACAGAATGCTGCACTGTACAATATAGTGTGCTTTCACTGCTTTTATCAGAATAATGCTCATGCTGAGCAGCAGCAATATGATATGACAAATGTTTATCATATTGCAGTTCCAATTGCAATGTGTGTCAAAACGATTGTAATATTACTGTTTTGACCAAATTGCAAGATATCTAGCATCTACCATCGGCTTTCATTAAAATCAATTTGTAATGAATCCCATATTTAATTTTTCACACAGCTTGATTTTTCCATTGCATGGTATGCCCTAAATAGTTAATGGCATCTAGTGTATGCATGTCGACAGTAAGTCAGTGGGCAGCTGGGCAAAGTAGAATTTGTTGAGACACAACTGGAAGCATCTTATGGAAATTTTTACTGTAACCACAATGTAACAAACTGAATGTGCATATTTATGGTTTATAGTGTGCACATGTCTAACAAATACTGCAGGCCTTTCAAGCTGTTTCCCAATGAATGCGACTTTCATAGCTCCTCTTGTGTGTGCATAAATTTTTTTTTAAAATGCATGTGTTATGCAGGTATTGCAGGTATTATAGATATTAATGTTGAATAGGCAAAAATCTTGTTTAATTTGACTGGTTCTGAAAAAAAAAAGAGAAAAGAAACTGATTCATCCATGGAGTCATAGGGAGTGTCCTTTTATTGGTGTGAACAATGTGGGCATTCAGCAATGGCTTCCTGAAAATCTGCCATTACACTACCAGCTCACAGCCAAGTCTTGTCCTCAGCTTGATAAACTACAAACTGTTTTACACAGTTATGTGTTGTGTCTTTATCATAGTCTCATTATAAATATCATAAACCTTCACTGGAAGTTAAACAGATACATACAGTACCCGTTAAACATTATATTTAATAACGGAGGTTGTTTAGTTGCAGATTAGTGCTGCACGATTAATCATATCGCAATCGTGATGTCAGCCTATGCGATTACATTACAGCAAATGTTGCAATTATATTAAATAAACAAATGCATTTGTGGACGTAACAAGACATTGATCCTTGCGTTCACTAGACGCAAATGAAGCGTTAATAGCGAGTGATTTACATGTCAATGCAAAGACGCAATTAGGCATTCTGCAGCGTGATTTTTGGGCGAATTAAGCGACGCATTAAACAAGCTGGTTTTACTGCACCCATAAGCAGTGCGGAAGCGGTGCATATGCAGAGCAGGAGTGGCGCACGCCAATTGTGCTTTTATACTGGCAGCTTGTACTGCAGCAGGCTATAGACAAGCATATTTCTGTCGTATTTTCCAGCATTCTTTGAACACTGTGTGCCATGTGTTTTGATTTATGTAATTTCTCTGCACCTGCTACGCGCTTCTGCGCCCTTCCTGTGTGCTTTCATCCATTAAAAAAAAAAAATACGCCCTGCTAACTTGACATCAACTCAACATAACTCGACATTCAAGCATCCAACTACACGCGAATAGCAAGATATATTCGCCCAAGTCACCTCAGGTGTGAATGCACTTTTAGCAAAGAGGGATTTGAGAAAATGATGGCACACTGGACAAGAGATTCCAAAAGAAATATACTAAGTATATGTTACATCCTGCTAAAATGTTTTGGTACAACATGTACAAATATAAAAATGGGTATTTGTTTTATTTATCTGTACTTTTGACTTTTTAATTTTATTTTAATGTTAATTTAATGTAATTTAATTCAGTAATGTAAAGATGTTACTGTTATTTAATTTTGTACAATTTAGTTTTAATTTGTTGTTGCTAGATTGCACTGTATACTGTATCTCAGTTGAGAAATACCGATTTCAGCATTATTAGTAATCTGTGTGTGCATTTTCCTTGATAACAAGCAAGTTGAGTCAAACTACTTATATATATCGTATTGCAATCGCAAATCGCAATTTTGACCTTAATAATCGCAATGTGACATTTTTCCCAAATCGTGCAGCCCTATTGCAGATGTACTTCATCATTTAACAGTATTAATAAAAATTTCTTATTTAATTATTCTATATATTTCACTTGGCAGTCCTTCTTCCCACAATGACAGCTCTATGCAATACAATCTTTCTATTCATCATCTAACCTGACTAAATATCCATGTCTACTTAAACAACAGAAAAAACAGAAAATGTTTTCCACAAATGTCTTTAAATGAAGCATGACTGCTCACAACAATATGAAAATCCACCGACATACCCAAAGCTTTTCCTCCTGTGCCATCAAGAAGATTCTCCACCGCTCAGACTGTCTCCTGCTCTCTAATCGATAGTGCATACTTTCCACTCTGTTGCGCTCAGATTATCTATCAGATACACATAACGCACGGCTCCAAAAGTAGGCCGTCTCTTTCTTGCAGGATTCTTTTTTATGAAGACATAGGCAGATTTTGCAAAGTGATTTTACCTGACACAACCCCCACCCTTTCATTTAAGGATCAATGTAGAGTTACCAGCCTCCATTATGATTGTACGGTCGAATTGAAGAGATTCAATTGAGCGGACAGCTCAAAATGGATATGTGAACGAACAAACGTAAATAACTGTCATGTCAATAAACACAAGACCAGTTGTTCTGACCAAATAACAATTTATAGATGAAGCCCTTTCACCAATTTGTGAATGACGTCTCCATTCTAAAGGCCTTTTGCCGTTAAAATAGTACTGTCAAGATTTACTAAAGACGCGCAGTGAAGAATTAGCGTCATTTTTAAGGGCTTCATTTTAAAATCATGTCTTAAATTTGCACTGCTCTTTGTAGATTGTGCAGGACATTATAGAAATGATCTAGCTGCATCTGTTTTCTTTAATGTGTGCATTGTTAAATCACCCATAGAATTCTTCCCTCCCATCTGTGCTTTTATGGAATTGGACTCTAATTGGTCTGTTTAGTAAATCTGGCCCTAAATGCTTTCTAGCAGTATAAAGAGAAAACTGCAGCAGCTAAAAAAGCTTTACAGAACATCATTCTCAAAATAAAATTAAGATTGTATTCAGTTAAGAAACATTAAATTGATCAAAAGTGGCAGTAAATATATTCAAAATATAACAAAAGAATAGTTTATTCATTTACTTTGAAGATGACTGTTCAGCAGAACTAATTAATTCATATGGTTCTGAGAAAAAAGGAAATGACAATGAATCTGGAAATGAATCTTTATTTTTACGGGAACTATCCCTTTTAAGCACTACAACCGTTTTTAAAACTGATAATAATCAGAAATGATTCTTGAGTACCAAATCATGATTTTTGGATCGTGTGACACTAAAGAGTAATGGCTTTTGAAAATTGTACTTTGCTGTTGCAAGAATGCATACTGTATTTTGATTAAATGTACCCTAGGCAATCATAAAAGCCTTCATTCAAAACCAATAATAAATCTCACAAAGGGGAGCATCTTGTAGGTACATTTATGACATTTTTTCCCTTTGGAATGTGTGAGGCCGTCGTTGCAAAACTCAAGAAGAACCAAAGCACCTTACAAACAGAGAGCTATAAATATTGCACAATCAGTCGGCCGTATGCTTCAGTCCATAAAGCCCTTTTGTGTTCACAGCTTGTGTTCCAAAGCTCATAAAGTCATTACATGGCTGAAAACAGATGACAAAAATTCATGTAAATTGAAAACGTGGCCAAACTTGCCTGAAGATATGGCCAACCTAAAAGAGACGAAACTGGCACTGCAGTAATGCCACTGTCGGGAGCAAGCAAAGGATTCCATTTAGATGTTGTCTGACAGTGAAATTGCTTTCGCCTCCATTAGTCACCTGACCTTGTTTTGCCTATGTATTTCCAAATAAGACCCCTCTTTACTGCACAACCTGGCAGAGGGAAACTTTATCAGAGCGCCAAGCACCATCTCACTGGTGGGGCTCCATTAACTCTGCGACTGGGCTTTCACACAACACCATCCTCCCAAACCTCCAACCGCATTTAAATGACTGCATTGGTTCATAGGTGAGCTAGCCTGCTCTCTATACAAATGCCAGTAAAAAAAGAAGCACGGACATCTTGTCATTGACCCTTGGGCTATGTGTAGCAAAAGTGCTCATGCTTAGTGACGGTCTATTCAAAATGTTATTGTCTGCACAATGGATATGGCCGTAGTTATAACTATAAATAGAGCAAATGACAATAATAGAAATAGACCTACTAGTAATTGTGGTATTATTCATCTTAACAGAATGAAAAAAGGCCTATATATAGACGACTTGTCTCCTGGTTCTATTTTCCAAGCCAGCTTGTAGCTTTGACCTTATTGTTCATTAATGCATGAAAATGGTTTCTCACCAGTCCCTGGTTCCTCCCTCTGCTGCCTCTGTATACAGGTAGCACAGGTTGGTGAAGCTTATTTAACAAAAACCCAACAGGTTCTCATCACAATTCGCATTTAAGATGCAAATTTGATACAAATAATAAAAGCTAAAGCATTTTTGCATTTTTCATTTAATAAGGCATTTCATCACAAAATATTACGCTCTGTGATTTTGGTTGCTTGTTCGAACAAAACAAACAAACAAGAAATGTGTAGGAAGATTTAGACGAGGGTGAGAATAATAAACACTTGAGAATATAATCAGACTGAGCCATCTGCCGTCACTGAGAAATGCCATGGGATGAACTCACTCCTATCTTGTCTGTTATAGCTTATATCCTCAGGTTGTTTTTTCGGTCTGAGTTTTCTGGCCCATCGGAGAAACCTGCCCCTTACTACAGGAATAAATATGTCTAAAAATTGCAACCGTATTTTATTAGTTTTAACGGTGCTGATAATCTCACAATCGTCAGTGGGAGGACAGGGATTGGACAGTGCTTATCTCTGACAGGACAGGTTATGTGAAACCCCTGGTTAGATATGAGATTCAGAAATACACGGTAAGAAGACAAGTTCTTATCTTTAACCAACATATATGTTTACCCTACAAGAAATCCTGACAGCCAGCAAACTCGTAGCAGGAAAGATTTTAATGTTTTTATAGCCCCCATTATACAACACCAACAATGAATGAGACTACAAGTACTGTAGAAAACATCAAGTGAGCGGAAATATCTTCATTATGTCGCGAGATGACAGACGTGATTACGTTAATTCATAGGCCTAAAAGCTCTATCACTTCGAAATATGCCAAAAAGATCCATAATAAGATTTATTCATTACTGCATTGCACTGTGGCTGCATCATACAGTAAGTGTTCGGAAAATAAATCAAATACTTAACAAATCAAATTGGCTCTATAGTCAACTGAGCTTTGTAAGCAATCTCGGGTAGCAATAGTTCAAACTACACAAGCACCAAAGGGATGTAAGCCTACAGGGGCCAGTCTACTGATGTGAAGAGTCCATCTAACACTCATGAAAGGTAGCTCTAACAAGTGTGGCAGGGCGATAAAGCTATAGACCTCTTAAATCCAGAGAAGAGAACAAACAGCTTTTAAGAGAGCCAGAGAGCCACAGCAAGCCACATCACTCAGCCATGCAACTTCATACAGTGACTAAAACGAACAAATATGCCGTTCTTGTTTTTCTCCTTTTTTTTCAAATTATTGTTCTTTGTCAATTGTTGCTAATTTCTCATTCATTCAAGTATGTTTGCTTTTCAGAGCAATGGTGTGTTGTATTTATATAACTGCACGACTGTCACACCTGCAGCCACCCAGAAAAAGAGCTTGATTATTATTCCGAAGGATGAATCAGCCTATGAGCATCAACGGCAGAGAGGAAAGCAGAGTTTGAGCCCTTCGAACAAAAGAGAGGGATTGAAAAATGGAAGATTATTGAAGGCTTTCTTTTCTCCCAGGCATGAGTCTATTGTGCCGAGACTCCAGGATGTTTCGATACTATCGGGTCACTTGTACTCCCGCGCCGTACAAAAAATAGGCCTGACAGACAAAAGACCAGGATGCAGTGCTAGAGCTTCTTAATGGAATTCTCCTCTTTTCAACGGGACTATCGTATTCTCTCAGTATGACTCTAACAGAGAATAGAGATCAACTAATCAAAGTGGGACGATAGCGTGCCTTCATTTGTGTTTGACTGATGAAGGAAAATGAGTAACGATTGATCATACAGTATAAAATGCCATTAATCTGTGATACAATAAAATGTTGGAATGACAGAAATGGACACAAAACTCATTTCAGCCACAGCAGACACAGTATTAGTGGTCTCAGAATAATAATAAATCTCATTCTTGTCTATTTTCCTGCCTGGCGGTCTCTCCCAAAATGATGCAAATACTATTAATTCAATTTATTATTTTTATTAATTTAATTTAGCAAAAACTATAAACTCCATAATGCTCTTTAAAATGGTTAAACTCATGTTTGCTATAGTGCTGGAATTAAATGTCATTTTTAATAAAAAAAACGGAGGGCATCTACAGGATAAGTGTGCTTATTTTATTCACTAATGAAAAATGGCCTCTAATGGATGGAGGGTCAGGTAATAACTGCACATTCTCATAGAAAAGAGGAATAATGACAAATGAATGAACAAACCTCGGAGAGCAGAAAGAGAAAAAGGAGGGGAGCTTTCTCTGCCATTACCTGAGTCATTCAAACAGGAACAGAGAGAGCAGAAAAGAAGAAAGCAGTGATAGAAAGCTGAGAGAGCGTGTGGGCGCATCCATACAGTTGATTAGTAAGCCCATTAGGACCGAGAAAGATTGTCATTGTATAAGACTCCCCAGTGAAATATGCTGGGTCAGCTGTGGCTGAATATTGGAAGTTTTAGCTTTAGGGAAGAACAGCTTCTGCATATTAACATGTCTAGATATCATTAGACATATAATCATTATTTTAAAACTAATGTCCAGCATTAAAAATACCTGTATAATTGGAAACATGTATGAGGCATATGCAGTAGACACTCTTCAAAATATATAACAACAATAAAAAATACATATCAAAGAAGGGGAAATTATCATAATGCAAACAATATGAAACAAACAACATACTGTAAGACGTGCTGTAATAAAAATATCCAATATCTTTGGAGATATAGATTACACATCAACAGAATTCAATCAAGTGCTCATGGAAGAAAATAATTTGTTCCGGCAGTGCTCTGTCATTAATGACCAGCACCAGGAAAGGTAACACCTCACTGATTGCCATGGTTGCCAGCAATTAATGACCATCTGGTCAAGGTAAATACAGTGTAGGCTAAATGTATTATTTGATGGTAAAGATGAAGAAATTAATGTAGCACAAAATGTTTCAGCAACAGGTCTTTATAAAACCACTAATGCACATGTGGGTGTACAATATAGTGGTTTGCACTTAAAACTAAAACCATAAAAGAAACATGCTCTATTATGTATTATAGCTTTATAATAATTTCTGGCATGCAAGACATTTCTGCTTATTTTTTCTCTCAGCTCCCCGTAAACCTGTCTGGACAGATACCACTTCTGTGTATAAGTGCAATACCAGTTTTCACAGAATGAAATAATAGATCACAAGATGTTCTGCCCCAAAATTTGTGGTGGTCAAAATGACTCATCTTTTACCCTCAGTGAGAATTTTTCTTCAGATGAGTTTGAGCTCAAGGGTTATAAAGCAGTAGCGAAGAGGTTTTCAGCTTTGAGCCTGAGCTGATGTGTCATTGTAAATGAGATGGCCATGCCGACATCTGAGAATGAACTACTGACTGAGATTGCACGGGAGTGGGGAGATGTGCAGATTTTGCTTGCATCACAAAATCATGATGTTTCTAAGTTAAACTATGGTAGATTTAAAATGTAGCCAAAACCTGTTTCAGAACCAAGGGACCTTCCTTCTAAGACATATCAAAATGGTCGATATCTGTGTTGTATGCATATTTATGGCATCTATAGCACGTTAATGTAAAACCGTATTGGAATCAGCGGTAAATCAGCCCTCCCATTCAAAATCAGTCAGTTATTATAGCCATAGGTCACTGCCTTAGAAGGATGCCACTTATGTATACAGTGTTGTAATTGTTAGAATTGTTTTCAAAGTATACGAATGTATACTCACTGATGTGTACAGATGTCCTTCTCCATTCATGGCGATGTACAACCCCGTCTTCACAGACTGAATAGCAACGACCCGAAGGCCCACAGGGATGAGGTTGAACAACGCTGTGAACACAATACAGGCGTTAAAAATCAATCCAAAATTCAACAAATGATATCTAAACTAAGAGTTGAGAAATTACTCTTAAATTTGAAAATTATAACACAACTGTGATTGAGTGCATGGTTGCTAAGGTGTTTTTGTACAGGTATTTTTCGCAGTTCTATGAATGATCAGGATGTAGAACAAACCTCAAACCCCAATAATAATAGCAAACATCACTAAAATGGAATTAGAATGATAAACAATGGGCTTCAAATATCAACCCATAAACTGAACACGGACCGCACTCCACAGAGTGCATAAACAGGGATAGTGTGGAGCGTAAAAACTGATACACAGAAATTGAATGGAGGCCTCATATTATGTAGAATAATTGTTTTTATGCCCAGTGGGCAGCAACAGAAGCCTGGCGCTACAAGCTGGAGCATAGAAGGTTAGCGATTGGAGGCAGTAGTGGTGCATGGCAGATTTAATGGATCTTTTGTTGTTGGAGCAGCTCTTCGGTCTTGTTAGGTAACGGCCATTGTTTGTACTGGAGGGGAGTAACAGGCTAGCTGGTGACACTAAGTGCATCCAAAGGGGTGATTTAAACCTACAGTGTAATGAACTCACTTCAACTCACTGGTAATTGGCTGAGCTCCCGGGGTGCTTGAATGAAAATGATTTCAGAAAAGCCCTGGTCTGGAAGACTCTGGTGTGGCAAAATATGAGTGGGATGGTTACATCAAAGTGAGTTTCAGGAAGTGCTCCATGGGCACACTGGAACAGATTCTTACAAGGGAACAAAATTGACTTTGCATCCTTGTCTTCCAAAGAGAGCATGATATTGACTTCAATTTCACGCCCTTTCATTCTTTTTCTTTACCTCTATTTCTCTCTATCTCCATCTCTCCATCTGTATTTGGGTGTGCAACTTACAGAATATAGATTAGGTCTTAAATTATTATTTGCGCTCAACACTTGCTTTGACAAGTTGAAATTTAATTTTAGCTTAATTGCTTAATAATTGTCCAGATTACTTTTGGAGTACCTACATTTGGGTTTGCAACTAAATATTTATATATAATTAATATAAATAACTGATGCTAACTGTAATTTTACATAAATGCAAAAAAATCTAAGCAAATGGACAGAAGTACCAACATTTTTCTAAAGTATTTTTGAATTTTTTTAAGTCGCTGGGGTATATTTATAGCAATAACCAAAAGTACACTGTATGGGTTAAAATTATACATTTTTATGCCAACAATCATTAGGGTAGCAAGTAAAAATTATGTTTCAGAAGTTTTGTAAATTTAAGAAAAAAGTATTTAGATTTTTTTGCACCCTCAAATTGCAGATATTTAAAAGGTTGTACTTTGGCTAAATGTTGTCATATCCATACTGTACATTTATTGAGAGCTTATTTATTCATATTTTCGGTGATGTATAAATCTTAAAATTGACACATACAGTACAGTATGACTTTTTGGTTTTGTGCTCCAGGGTCACATATTTGGGTTTGTAATTTGTATCAGTTCTATAAATAATTAATATAAATTACCTAAACTGTGTGCCCTGCCAGCACTTCAACTTTCCTAAGGAAAGGTAAATCTAGATGTTGTTTGACTACTTTAAGGAAACTTTGATTACATTAGCAATATTTCAGTGTATCTAAAATGCCAACTCTACAGTTGTTTTCTGCATTTGTGTAGGTGTGCTTCTTAGTGTCACAAATGTCAAGTGTCATCTTCTTTTAGAGTTTGTGACTGACAGAGAGCCCTCTGTGTGTCACTCTGTCAGTACAGATGCATATTAAAATCAAATTAAGCAGCTGGCCTGAAGCATTTGAAAAGCAGGCCCAGTAGAGGCTAATAATACACCACTGCCTCCTGAGTTATCACCTCACATGCACACACGCATCTCCCCAAGGACCAGCCTACTGCCATATCAGCAACAGTGATAACTACAGAAAATGAATCAGTAACAGGGATTTAAAAAGTGTGTGGAGTAAAAGTAATGATATGGATTTGACCACACTTTTTGAGTGTTGCAGCGTTTTGCGCACCAGAATTATCAAGCAGGAGTCATTCCTTGAAACACATTCATGTTTTGATCATTTATTATGTGCAGTGATTACAAAATTAGAGGAAACTCACAAGAATTACTACTGTCATCCTTAGTCCCATCAAGAGATCCATCTGGGTTCATCTGCAAGTAGTATCCCTGCCTGCAATATAACCTGGTCACTATACCCTTGAGCTGGGGATCTGTGGAGAAAGACAGAAAACACTCAATAATTAACAAAGCACTTCTTATAGATGAACTACAGACACTACAAATGCTCATGTAAGTTTATGTATTCTACCAACACATGTAAAGAAAAATATGTTAAGTTACAGTCAACCCAAATATGTCATCATTTATTCACCCTCTTGTCACTCCAACCCTGCATGCATTTCATCCTTCTACAGAACACAAAAGAGAATTTTTTGAAGAACAGTAACAGTGGAGCCCATTGCAATCCACTGTATGGACAAAATATCTTGTTTTATGTTCCACAGAACTAAGAAAGTACTGTGCAGTGACTTTAATATGAAATAGACTCCAAAGCGCCCTCCTAAGCCAGGCCTGATAGATGTATCTTGACCATGTTGTCTCACATTTTTGCTTAATAATAATAATATTATTAATATAAAGCCTATTGTTACATTAATGTGATGACGTAACTGAAAAGCATTACACTCAATTATACTAAATGAATTAAAGTTGATATCAACAGGAAGCTTAAAAAATCAGTGAGGTAACCAGGCAAGTGATCTCAGTCTTCACATGAACAGTTTGAGTAGCACTGTAATCTGATTGCTAAACAGAAGGGAATGGTTTAATGATTATATATTTTCTCTGCACAACTGTCACAGGTCTGTTTTTGGACAGAATTTTATTGGATTTTTGAATACCATACATACTACAGTAAAATACAGTAAAAATGAAATGGTGTCAACTCTTCCTTCAGTTCTTGCTTAAAACAGCAGGAGAAACATAGTTTGTTTAGTTTTTTTTTTTTTTTTTTTACATCCGAGTGGTAATATAAAGAAAATAAACCAAAGAATGTTGTCCTTTACTGCAGAGTTCATACACACACAGCTACACTGTTTTTCAAGATGTGTTTGCTCTGAGCTACTGCATCGCTAATGGAACATCAGATGTGTGCATACTACTATGGAGGTAATTCAAAAAGACACACAGTTTGCACTGTTGGAACTCATCTAAATACAGTAGACGTGTGGTGGAAGAGCATTAAAAAGCAGCACCAAGCGTTCACACTAAATTATCTCGTTCCAAGTCTTCTGAAGCATTAGACAGGGAGACGCATTGCTCCAGGTTTGACATCAATACTTGTGTCTTCAAATAAATCAGTGTACAAAGTCTGAATATTCAGACATCAGCTAAATTTGGGTTTCACAAAGAAAGTCTGTTTGGAACAACATCAGGCAGAGTAAATGATGAAAAAATATTCTTTCCCCTTTAAGTTTGTAAAATGTACTCTGCACAAATTGTAAAACAATAGTGTGAAACAACAACAAAACATACTACTGTTGATTATTTAACTCTGGGGAGGGATTGTGCTTTAGCAAACACTGCTCGGGGGTAATCACATAAATAGATGCAAGTGACACCAATTTCAAGAGACAGGCAGGAAAAACAGGAGGATTTCTTACAGCATAAAATGTCGTAGTCTCATTTGGCTATAAGGGTCTTCTGTAATACACTTAACCAGCCCTGCTTTGCTTAACTCCAGGCTGGTAAACAAATAACTGCCTTGTCATATTGATGTAGGTACAATGCTGCTGTTTACTGTTGGCCTGCTGCCCTGGATTTGCCTGTGTTAGGCCAGGGTAGAGCTGAAGAAACTGGCACATCAAAGGTGGAGAGGGAAAACCAATGAGAGGGTGAGAGAAAAGAACAAAAGAAGGAAGGAGAGGATGAGTTTAAAGGGAAAGAGAGATACAAAGAATGCTAATCACAGTGGTGCTTTATGATATCTGCCTCCACCTACACAGTGATACTGCTGAGACAGCATCCAGAGACGCTTAAAGACAGCAAAGAGCTCCTAAGCATTTACTTACAGAAAAAAAAAAACACAAAGAAAAATCAAAGAGATGTGCTACAGTTCCATGCATCCCCAATGTACACGTGCAATATTTAGAGGAATAAGAACAATTTGATATGATTTTCTTAAGAAAATGGAAGTGGTGCATGGCCATGCAAAAATCGCCACCATATGATGCCAGGATGTTACTACATGTGATTCAGACTCTTTTTTTAGTATGTTGCTAAGGTGTTTTGAGTGGTTCCCAAGGTGTTGATATCTGTTGCTAAGATGCTCTGTGTTGTTTTGCATGTTGCTAAGTAATAGATTAGATGTTTTGAGTGGTAGGACTTTGCTAGAGTGATATGGCTGACTGCTGGAACAAGTCAAAAGAGCCAACCATCTAGCGTCTTTGATTTTCTGGTCTCTAGATATGGCTTAGATCCCTCTTTTAAAATAAATCTATTATTGGACTTTTTTTGTTTTTACTTTTTTATTGTCTAACAGGGGAAAATCATGGAAAGCCTCTTTTAAAAAGCCATCCAATTTTAAGTATAATTGCAGCACTAATGGCTCAAGATGAGTTTCGAAACTTTATCTCTACATACTGTACAGTATTAGAAAAACAAAATCAATCTAAATAAATGGCATACAGAAAATCAATTAATGCGTTAATGTAACATACAGAACATACATCTCTCGCTTACTCTTTCCATAAAATTACTTAAGGAATATTTACTCATTCTTATGGGTTTTCAAAACGTTTTAAAATTATTTAAAAAAAAACATTCTTTTGTGATTAACAGATAAAAAAATTCATTCAAATGACATGACGGTGAGAAAATGTTAACAGAATTTTCATTTAATATCATATATTAACTTTGCCAACTGTTTTGCAAGTGTAAAGAATCAAGCATTGTGACATCTGAAAATTCTAGAAATAAATTTTTTAAAGATGATGTGTGCTCATAACATTCATCCTGATAAAAAGTTAGCTGCAGGTACATGGTTTCTTGTGTGTGGTGGAGAGAGAGACAGAAGGAGACAGACAGGTTGCGGTAGCTATCAACAGACAGACGCAGATGGAGGTGGGGGGGGGGTGTGCACACACACCACCAGCTGCAGACTTAACCACATGTGATTGACCCACTATAGACTTTCAGGAACAGGAGAAGGGCTTTTCCAGTTTTCATAAGCACACTCACAATAGTCACACTGCTGCTATTGCATTACATATTGGAACTACTAGTTTTTATGAAATTCATAACCTCTTCTACAAATATTGATCATATTTTGTGAGAAAGATATTTTGCAAGAAATAAGCTGCGTGTACAGTATGTATGTGTGTGTGTATACAGTACAGGCCAAAAGTTTGGACACACTTTCTCATTCAATGCGTTTTCTTTTTTTTTTTCATGACCATTTACATTGGTAGATTCACAGTGAAGGCATCAAAACTATGAATGAACACATGTGGAGTTATGTTCCTATGTACCCAATCGAGATGGTTTGGGGTGAGCTGGACCAACAAAGGGGCCAACAATTGCTAAACACCACTGGGAACTCCTTCAAGACTGCTGGAAAACAATTTCAGGTGACTACCTCTTGAAGCTCATCGAGAGAATGCCAAGAGTGTGCAAAGCAGTAATCAGAGCAA
>JAUMHP010000057.1:12206344-12229116 GCA_032361065.1 Enteromius trimaculatus
TATATATATATCCAGCTGATGTATGTGGCCCTCAAAAACGGATAAGAATTGTTTTGAGAATTATTTTCAAAGTATGACGTACATAGATTTAAGCTGAATACGTGGTCTCATTGCTGACTGGTCTTAATAAGCTACATATTTAACCATCTGCGTTTGAAGACTGATGGAAATAAAAGCAGTCTGTCAAAGAAAGCTGTCAGCAAGACACAACACAAGTCTATACAAACCCTATCAGCTATTCTCGTCAAGATAAACAGCAGTTCCGTGCCATGAGTCCCTTGTTGTCAGAGCTGAATGTGAAAATGAAATGTGGGCGTATATTATCTCAAGACATTAAACATAGTATAGACTTCTTATGTACGGAACTTCCCACACCTTGTCGTCGTAGTCTGCGTTTCCTGAGGCCGAAGATCCGCACTTTGGAGAAAATGTCGACCAGGTTACCATTGCAGAGCCCTTTATTCTTATTGGGGCTTTTTCTCCTTCTGTTGGTGGATGGTCGGTCTATATGCTGCTCCCGTGCCTGTCTCTTCTGGCGGATCAAACCGCTGGCAATCGCCGCTGCCATGTCTCAAAAACAGGGCTGTTGCACTCCTTACACACAAAGCACAGACAACAACAACAAACCGCCCGATCTGTCTCAATTATTGTCCCATTTTTGCGACTGTTTCTGTGCTCTGCCCTCGGAAATGCACGGATGATGATCAAAGATATCCACACATCACGACGGGCGAAATAAGACACTGAATTAGCATAATAAATGCAAAGGTGAAGTGTTACTCAACTGTCCGTATTTCACATGTTGTCCGATTTTCATGTCGAAGTCAGGCGCCTCGCGGGTTACTTTTCATTCCTGATTTCACAACGCTTTTTGGAAAATGATTATCACATGAGTTGCCCGGCTCCTCCAAAATACAGAACGTGAAAATATATTCACGGCACGCCTGAGAGTGTCTCTGATCCGTCACTTTCCTTCGTTTATCTCTGACCCAGTCCTGGTGAAATTCAGCACCCTGGGCAGCGACGTCCACTCCCGGAGTCTGAGCAAACAAAGCGTTTTTCGTTCTGAGCTGTCAAGCGGAGAAACGCGACCACCTTCGTCTCCCAGGTGGAGCCCTGCGACTACACATATTCATATGTCTCACATATTTACCAAGTTCAGCAGATATCCACGCCGGTTCCGTTCAAACGTCCACTCATCTTGAGAATAACCTACGGCGAAACGACGGTGAGTTGAGGTAAGTTTAGACGAAGGTGTTTATTGTTGATAAGGGATCTCCTCAGACGATCACTCCCCATTCAGTCTCATGTTCTAGGTTTTTCAATAACGATGTGCGTTTTTTCCTTTTCTAAAGCAGCACGTCTTCTGACGGAGAAATGTAAGCAACACCGAGCGGCTCCGGTGAGGATGACGTCTACCCGGTGTGACAGGAACGAACAAATAAATAAACTCAAAGAAGTCTTTCCCCGAAGCGGGAGTACACAAATGTGCAGCATAAGTGCTAACGTTAGCCAGAGAAGAAAACGTATTCAAGAAATGCTCCTCTTCATCCTCCAGCTCGAGCTCGTTTAGTGTCTCCAGCCGTTTGGAGCGAGTGAGGCGCACGCGCTTCCCGCCTCAGCCTCACAGATCAACGGCATCAACAAGTCTTAACGACCACGCGCTTCCCGCCTCAGCATCACAGATCATCAACAAGTCTTAACGACAAACTCCTCCTTTGCCGTCGTTTCAAAGACGAGAAAAACCCACCCTTATGTCCCTATATATTTGTATTTTCTGTGTACACGAGCGGATATTCAAATGTGTCGATGGCAACATTTAGATATTTCAAAAAATGATTTATGCAGCCTAATAGAAATCGTCTAATAGCCTAACGTTAGTGTTTACAGAAGCTGGTAGACAGGCGAAAGATTTTTTTTTTTCATTATAAATATATATTAAAATGCAAAATCATTCAGAATACAAATAACAGCATTTAGACGCAGACAATATGTATTTTTCACTTACTTGTGTGCATTAAGAATAATCAAGCACACTCTTTATGAGACGTGTTATAATACGAATTACTAATATATGTATTTCACACAACTCCACCGACACGCCCCACGAGTGCAAAACAGGCCTATATCACACGTCTGAGGTGCTACTGAGGCCCCCAGTGTTTTAGGCAAACACACCTATGTAACGCATTGTATGGATGAGTGCCTGTTTTTGCTATAGGCCCACATTTATCTGTCCCGTTTCTTTAATCATATGGTAATGAATGTTGCGATAAGGGCTGGGGTGCCAATTTAATATCATGCCCCAATAACACAGAGTATTTTCTCATTTAGATTAATATCGCCAGAGAAACACAATCACAGAGGAGGAATTAAAAAAAACTGAAAAACTCAAGAGGGCCATCTGCTGTTTGTCGCTGCAATGAAATATTCAGTCTTTCATCCCCCTGCTGTTTTTCAACCCCTTCCACCCAAACAGACTGGCGATGCAACTCTGGAGTGGTATTTCCAGACCAGACACTGCTTAAGCAGATTAAAGAAAAAATACTAAATATATATGGAACATGCAATTTAACTCTAAGAATGTACATACTGCACGCAAAGAGTTTCACAAATGACATTTGCATTAAAATAGAAGAAATTAGTTTATTAGCATACCCGAATAAATCATATGAGCACTATTATACCAGACTGCTGAAATAACGAGAGGTTAAGCTGTGTGCATCATTGCCGGTGAAGCAGGCACTGCAGTTTGCGCAGCCGCCAGCAGCGGACACTGTCAGCTTAACTATGACTCCATTTATTTACAATAGCACAGACATATCACTAGCTTTCATGCATAAGCCATATACATCAAGACATCTGTACTTGATTCACATTCTTTACTCAAACACGCAGCCTATGAATCAAAAGGACTTTTTGAATGTACATTATAGTTATGATGGGAAACACTGTATAGCCTGGTGCAATAATGTTTGTTAATGGGTTATTAATTCCAAGTTATGAAAGCTGCTAGTAAATGCAACAGAAAAAAAATAGCATATTACAGCTTAAACAGGTATTACAGTCTGACAAAATGACTTTGTGTACAGAAAGAGAACAAGAGGTTAAGAAAACAACAACAAAAAAAGAGTAACAAACGAGTTCGCAGTATAAACTACCCCCCACATAAAAAAAAAGAACAGAAAGAACACACCCGTGCCGTAATTTGAGTTCCTTAACTGAGTCTCAGTACTGAAATGAATACAAAACTGGATCTTTTCCCTGTTCCATTTCCAATTTTCAACTTTTCAAACTTTACTTTTCAGAAGCATTTATTTAAAATAAAAGGTAGGGTTAGATGGCAAAATGGGCTGCACAGCGAAAACCCATGACAAAAAGATGGACCAAATAGGGAATACGCATTTGAATTCTGACTTAACTACTATATTTCTTTAAAAAAAATAAAAATAAAATACACACACACAACTGCATTGTCATGAATATATGAGTGTGCACATACCTACATGCTTTCTCCTTCTGAACGTATGAGAATCCATAGCAAACCCATTGCAGCTTCAGCCGAGGTAACAGCGCATTTCCCTGCCTGGCTGTCAATGGCACGGCCCCATTTATAGGCTCTATACTCACAGATAACATTATTAGTAAGATCTGCCCCAAACAATTGCTGTTCAGCCAGCTGAAGCAATCTCCTCAGAGATTAATTTTTAAAAAGCAGTGTTCCACTTTGAACTTTTAATAATGATGATGAGCTGAGATGAACTGTTTTGCTGAAGTTTACCTAGAGTTTAATGCGGAGGCACCCATGCAGCACAGCACAGCTCAAAGATCATAAGAGAACAGATGTGCAATTCAGTAGAAGCACTTTTTGATGTAGAACTAATTAACTGCTACATAAATGTGAGCCAACTCCAGCTCCCACGCTGTCCTTCACCTGGTCTTTTATGAACATTAGCTGACAGGATGAATCATGAAACATGGTCTTTCTAGTAAAAGCCATACGATGCAATGCATCCAAAATCAAAGAGAATGGAGGCTAGCCTTTTTTAAAAAAAAACATGAGATGACTTCTGTTTTATACAAACGCTTTTCTCTGAAGCTGTCCACGTATCAAAGGGAAAGAGATGGATGAGATAGCATTGGCAGAGAATAAGAACTACAAATTTACCAAAGCCCAATGGAGCGATGAGAAAAGGAAAACTACATCTCACTTCAGGAAATGTCACAACAGACAGAGACACAAAATAAACAAGTTGATCATTTGTATCACTATGGAAAGCTTTAGGGCCGTCTGGCTTTTATTAGCTGTTGTGATGACAGCATTTGTAAATTGGACTTCACATCGTATGCGCCGAGGCGAAAGGAAAACAGGAGATTTAGCGCTTTGTTTAAATCAAATTGTTTCACACTGGGCTGGGAGAGAGAGCTTAATTTAATAGAGGAGATAGTAATGATTTTTAGTTAGTGTTGACATTGGGGTTTAATCGGCTTGGTGAAATGCCACCCTTCTGAGAAGCCGAAGACACTGAGCAAGACGTTGAACGTGGCGCTGAATGTAGTGTTTTGCAGAGAAATCTCAGCATGCCTTACTGTAATGGCTTTAGCTAATAAAGCAGACTAGAACGAATCACGGGAATAAAAGGAAATGAGAAATGAGTTTAAATGGCAGAAAATAAATTTCTCTCTCATATCGAGGGAATTATTGGATAAGACTTCAAAAGAGAGACATTTGAAGAAAACAATCTCATGCTCTCATTTTTCTGATTGCTTTTTTCCCCTGCTACAAATAAAGAAAAATCATAGACAGAAATTCTGTGTCTCATAAACAACACTAAAGCAATATTATTGTAATTATTGTAATTCTGGTCATATTTTGTCAAAAAAAGAAAAACCTGATTGACACTACTATATTTCTCATACTATTTTGTATGCAATATGTTTACTGTGCACAGTCTGAAAATGTTGTTTGTGTGGAATGACCTACTACATTTGGCAAAATATGCTGTACACAAGCAGAGGACACTGCGTGGGATTTCATACCCCACAATGCAGTGCACTCAACTTCACCTTCCACTTCCAATGTGATTAACAAACCAGAAGTAATATCGTGGTTTTAATATCTTTATTCTTGGGTCATTATGTAATAAGACTGCCAGAAGTGAAGACATGTTTACACAAAGCTTTGAAAATACAAGATAGTCATATTTTCTTTCCAAAATGCTAATTGGATATAACCTGCAAAATTAAAAACAAAACAAAGTGAAATCGTGCGTTAACAAAGTTTTAGTTTACTGCTTTAAACACTTATTGTTGCATACTGTTTCCACATTTGTGTATAAAAATGTGGTATACACTGTGAAATGTGAAACTCTAAAAATAATGAAATCTAATATGGCTTTTTTGAAAAGAATACATCAAACCTGATTCACTCACTTTAAGTAAATTCTGAAACTGATTTGCATAGCCTGTATGCACAAGCCAGTGTTATTCTGTGTTAGGAAAAACTGATCAATGTGACAAGTTCCTAAATCAAGCTAAAAGCCAATGTGAGACGAGCACCTGTGTTAAATCAAATTGCAGATTAATGAAATGAGAACAAAAGGGATCTAGCAAATCAATACAAGTCTGTTTGAGCTTGAGGGTTTTGCCATTAAGCCTGACATTTAAATATCAACAACAGATCTCATTACAGAGGTGAGAATGTCAAATATATCCTAATGTAGTAAAATGAGCATGGACGCTTCCCTGAAAACAACCATACATATTCTTTAAACTATGATTCCCCAACACTGTTCAGTTTATTTTAAAAACATATTTATATTTAACACAATTATGTTTCCCTATTTAAACAACTGCATTGTGTTAAACTGACTTGAAACAACTGACTTTTCGTTTTGTAACAACTCAATATTTTTGTTTTGAAAGAACATAAATTATTTTACTTGTGTAACTAGGAAGTGAATTTCCCCTTCCCATCATGCTTTGCACAGGCCAGGATAAGGATAGTAAACCTTGAAATAAAATGTTATTTTAGGCATTTTTTTTAAGATGATAAAACTGGGAGACTTGTTAAAGGAGCTTAATGCTCTTTTATGTTTGTATTTAAAAGACCTGCTGCTATGTTAGTGTTTTTGGGAGTTACCATTGTGGTAAAGTGTAGAGCATGTGCTTAGGGACCTGCTAACATGAATCAAAGTTGATTTCATAATAATAATAATAATAATAAAAATACTTTGGGCATGCCATGGATGTATCGAAACCATCTTATGTTATGCTTAATAAGTTGGCTACACATATTTATTTGATGGAAATCCTGCTTTCAACTAAATTAAATTCATCCAATTAATATTTGTTTTTTATTGTACAGCCATTTTATCATGTGCCAAAAATGGGTGGTTTTACACACACATTAAATCAAAATATTATTATTATTCATTCCATAATCATTGGTGTTCATATACTGTAGAGTTAGGGATTGTCTGAGAAGTTTTGCAGAGCCAAGCACCACATACATTATACTCGCACTTTACATTTTTTTTATTACTGGCACGTGGTACCAGGCTCGGTACGTGCGAACACTGGGAATTCTGTCTTACATAAAAAAAAATAAAAAAAAACTGACACCTCCGGATGTGTAAAGTGGCATTGCGATTTCCAGTTGTGAATTCTCACTGACCGGAAAGAAGCAGGAAATTCTGAGAGTGGTAAAAGGTTTCATGACATTGCAGAAATTCCAAGGGTAACTTTTTTATTGAAAATGTCATTGGTTTATAGACACCACTGACATGTGCTTCATACAGTATTATACTGAAAAAAGCAGTGCACAGTGATGTACAGCACTTCAGTTTCGCCTCATCACTGACCCCTGAACAGTGTGAGCAGAGTGAATTTCTCATAACACTGCGAGAGAGTTTAGTCTAAATGACAGAGAAGAACACAACGCATCACACGCCATTACTCCCACCAGGGGATGGGAAATGCCAGGATGAGCTCCAAAGAGATGGATATAGACAGAGCTGCTCCCTGAACAACAGTTAAAAATTCTGCTCACATCTCTGCCTGTCCTTTGATCCGGTTTTAAGTATGCAATATTCAAAAGTGTCTTGTCAGCAGTGGAGCAAAAAATAAAACGCTCATCCGAGAAAGCCTGGGCAGAGACTGTGAATTTAAATGAGTTGATTCTCTGCCTGGAAAGCCCTCTTTTTTTCTTGTCTGTGAGAGAGAGGAGGGAAGGACTCTGGAAAGTAATCTCCCCGTGGAAACCCAAGGGACCTCCGAGCACACAAAATGGGCCAAAAGCGTATAGCCTTGAGAAACCCCTGGAATGATGATTATGTTCAGTTCAGTTAAAGTTAAAGCACTACTATAAAGACCTTCATGTTATCTAAAATTCGCTAATTTCAGTTTTAAGGAACATCAGTGCCCATTCGTTGCATACCACCAAGCCATTCGACTTCACCTCATCTGTGATCAGTGTTTCACAAACAGCACTGTTTTTGCAGCAGGGAGCTGTTAATTATATGCATATAAATAATAAATGATACAGACAGCACCAAATGTTGATTAATCAGCTCTGAATGTTTTTACTTAACAATGGACACAATAGTAATTTGTTACTTGTTACATATTTTCGGTTTAAAAAACTGATCAAAAGAGCAAACTGGACTATAGTTTGCACTGTATGCATAATAAGAATAATTTGTTTGTGAATTGGAAAACATTTCAACCAGATCATAAGAGTCATTTATACTGTATTAAAAAATGGATTATAAAAAGCTATTTGTGAATTAGACTACACAGCTTATACTGATATTTTTTTTCAAAAAAAAAATCTTTCATTGCTCAAACGAATTGGCTTAACCATTCATTTTTCCAAACCACTCGTTTGCATGGTGCTAATCTGTGGTGATTAGTCTTATTTTCATTTCATCATGCCTATAATGCCTGATAAAGCAGTGTTTGTTCTGCTTTGTGTACAGTCGGTACCAGCGTAAATGCTATTTTTTGGCACCTAGTGCAAAAGAATGAATAAGCATATTCATTCAGACCAATGCAAAAAGACCAACAAGTGGATGGGCAGTATGCTACTGTTTCATGTTGACATCAAAAACAACTAATATCAATGATTTAGACCTGACTTAGACTGTTTGTTTTATCATTATTTCATTATTTGAAATGTCATTTTTGTAATGTACTTGCACTGAAGATTCAGTGGTGGAGGAGTGACTCGTGTGCTGAAAAGCGGCTCAGGAAACACTGATTAACGGTCATAATATGTTGTACCACTATTTCTCCATCATTCTCTCTTATAAATGCTAAATGCTGTCATCTCAAACTGAAGCCAAAGGGTAAGGTGTAGCCTACCACTAGCCTGCAGTGCCGTGTGAGCTATTCAAACAAGCTGACAGACTTTCAGAAAGCCTGTAAGAAAGTGAGAATGCCCTGATAGGAGAAGTTGGCACACAGAAAACGTCCCTTCACTATATATTGTCCGCAGTGTATTTGCTCCCACACAACACATGCTGTGTGGCCTGTTTCTTGTGCTGGCCTGAACCAAATAACATCAAGAACACACCCACCTAAAATCCTAACAAAAGCCTGCGGGACACCCACACAACCCCCTACATACAAAACATACACGTTATTCGAAATCTGTAAACTTGAGAAACAGACAGCGACAGAATAAGCTGGAGGGAGAGACACATCAGTGCTCCCACCAATTCATGAGATAAATGGGATTTCTATTAGGTACATCCATTGAATGCTAATACCAAGCAAGCTGCTTAGTCTAATGCCCATCCCTAATCTGAACCTTTTTCTCTGGACTGCCTGTTTCAGCAGTTACATGGAAAATCCCTGTTGGTCAACTTACTATAGCTCAGGGTTTTTTACCCCACTCGAGTTTGTTCGCTTCATGATGGATGGTTTTAGGATTTGTTCCCCGGGCTTAAATGAAATGCATAATGATTTCACACACTGACAACATGTATTTGTTATAGTGATTTCCATTTTGAATGACAGGGGCAGATTATAATGTGTTAGAAACACATGGCGGTTGAGTCAATATTCTTCTGAGGAAGGTTTATGAATCTCTCATGAAAAGCTTTAAGCAGGCCTTGTTCCATTCGTCAGTGTGCTGCTATGCAGAGAAGCACAGAAGTGACTCAAAGCACGTACACACACAGGCCTTATCAGGGCCGAAATCGTTTCAGCTGACCTGGAACCTACTTAAAAATTTATACTGTCTCAATTAAATCACTGTGTTGTAATTTTATACCTAAGCGATGCTCATTTAAAATGAGCAAAACCACAGATCAATAGAAACTGTACCTTTGTTGCCCACTTATACATCACTTTCCTTGAAAACTGATCTGGAATGCCTAACAATGAGAAATCTTAAGCTACGTCAACAAAACCCTGTGCAGGCTGTCAGTCAGGTTTATGTTTAAGCAATGGTTTTTTGTGTCAGCACGAGGAGTGAATAACATTTCTCCTTTTGCATTACCCAAAATAAACTCATATGGTTTTGGAACAGCAATCATTGTGAAAGAAAATGATTAGAGAATTGCAATATTTAACATATATAAGTTCAGGAACCCCAACGTTGACTTTTCAGCAAACCTAGATTTAATCAATAACACTTAATACAAAATACAATTTAAAATTTCAGTAAAAACATTATAAAAACATTCACTAGTGCACATTATATACTTAAGCAAATTCTATGACACCTTCCAATTATTCCAATGAAAAAAATGATTGCAACACTTTACAATAAGGTTCATTATTTAACATGAACTAAGAACGAAAAATACTTATACAGCATTTCTTTTTTGTTAATGTTATAATATTAATTTCATCATTTAATAATGCATTATTAAATCACGAGTTAATAATGCACAAGTAATAGTAAAATAAATGTACTTTCCATGTTTTTTTTTAATTATTATTTTAGTTAATACATTAGCTAATGTTAACAAATCAATAACTTCTTTAAAAAAAAATAGGCCACTGATTGAATCTCCATTCATTCATTAATTTGTGAATGAATGAAGGACTCAACATTAGCAAGTCATAAGACAGAAAGACATGTCACATGTTGATCACCGAAGCTTTCTCAATTCCTGCTGCACAGTGCCCATGCTAATGTTTCACAATCCCGTTTATACACTCATTTATCTTGACCTCAACAAAGTAAAGAGATTCAATGCTTTTGCCTCCCTGCAGAGGAACCTTAAGAGCCTTGAAAAACTGCTGACCAGTTGCTAAAAGCCAAGGGAAGGTCAGCTGCAGACAACACAGAGACAAAGACCAGCCCTGGACCCTTCTCATCAGCCAGAAAAACAGATTATCTCTCTAGCGTCTGGCCTACAGCACGCAGCAGCGCACGTAATGCTGTTAGTGATCGTAGCACAGGTGTGAACTAAGATACGTACACCCTCAACACTTCCACAGTATCTCCAGAAAGCGTGCGATAACCCTGACACACTCTGCTCAAAACACTGCCTGTTTACAGTGTGTGTACAACCAGAGCAAACACAAACCAGCCATTATGCACCAATGATAAACTCTCTCTGACATATTTACAGCAAACAGATTCTCCCTTGAAGGAAAACACACATTTAAATGTCATTCCCGAAACAGACACAGTACAACACTGGATATCTGAAGCTCTCAGATCCATACCCCACAATCCTCAGAGAGAATTGCTATGAAAGGACTGTTTATTTGATACTCAAGGCTAGGAAAACAAAAATTCATACAATTACTATACAGTTCAATATTATATTTGACATTGCATAAAATACGTAAAGCTTAAAATGCTCAACCTTTGTTTTTCTTTGTCTTTAATTCAGCAACTTTTTTAACTTTAAACCCATTAAACTTTCCTTCTTTAACGTAATACAAAATGAGAAATTCTTTGAAATGTGTTTGTGCCATATATGATGAATGGAATAAAATGAACAGTAACACTAAACGTAAAGCCTTTATGTATAATGTATTACAAAAGTAGATTTAATACACTCATTATGCTCTTTAATGTACATAATAGTGCATTGTACAATCTCATCAGTAATAATAACCACAGTTAATACATTATAACACTCATCAATTTATTGTTACGGTATGCATTTAAATTCAGTTATAATTATATACAACAAGATACTGTTTAATGTATTGCAAGACACATTATGAATACTTATAATGCTTTATACCCTTCATTAACCTTTATAATGCATTTTACATAAGTAAAGTGTTATGGAATGCACTTTTCCAGTTTATATGACACAAAAGCACCATAAACGTGATCCATATGACTTCTGCACTATATATGCACTATATTTATATATGAAATCATACAAAAGAACAATAAAAGTGGACATTTGTGAACAAATAATTCTGATTTGTGAGAAAATTTCATAGAACAAATTCCTTATATAAAGGGTCTATAATGATCGATAGTTCTTACAGTTAGATCAACAAATCACAAGGTGCTTAATTCTAATTATTGAGTTTCATATAGGAATAGCAGACACTAACATTTGTAAAAAATAATAAAAAAGGGGAAAGGGAAAAGTTATGATATTACAAAACATTTAGTTGAAAAGTCCTTGATATAAAACTGAAAATAGAAAAAATGCAATAGCTTTTAAAACAACAGCACTCAGATGTGAACAGTAATTGCTTGGAAATGTTTGCTTAATGCTATGATGTTATAAAACCACAAGAGGGAGGTCAAGAGCGCAGCAGAGACCAGCTCGGTGATATCAGTGAGAAATCAAACACAAAACTGCAAAATGTGGCTAAACAATCCCTCATGACAGACATTATACTTTATGTCACACTGTAATGACCCTTTCAGCCTTTTAGCTGAATCATGAATACAATATAAGTGACAACAGTCATCATAATATCCTAAACACAATTTTAGTCGCTTAACAGACTCCATAATAAGGCCATCATAGTATGTCAACTTATCTAGAAATGCTCTTTCTGTACCTCAGCAGTTTCTAAGTCTCAGGTATTGATCTAACAGACATGTAGCTAATACAGTATTTGCCTGAATATGAGCATACTAATGAACAACAGGCAAACAAAGCAGAAAGAGAAGGAAAAAAATCCTGCCAGGCATTTCTGTACACATTTAAGACAGCAAAGATGCCCTCAAGTGGCCAGATGGGGCTACTTCAAGATTTAAGTCGGAGGGGGAAAAAGATCACTGCAGAGACTGTGCACAGTTCCTCGCTGATTTAATCGTAGCACGTAAAACACAGCACTGGCCTGTGAAAGACATTCACCCACAGTTTAAACACACATGCTCACTGCAAACAAACAAGAGATGTCAGGTATTCATGCATATTAAATGCCATCAAACGCAGCACACCCTGGCACTTTCATAAACAGGAAACATCTGGTACGGAGCTGGATGACATGCTTCCTGTGAACTGCTGCAGGGGCCATTTCTCACATTCAGAACCATTAGGTAACGCCACTGTGTCCTGGCCGACTGAGCTGTGTGCGGTGAATTGCAGATTGATCTATTGTCCTTTCCTCACCCTGCGATGACATCATCAGCAAGAAGATGCTTTTGGTGCATGTCATTAGGGAGTGTATTATTTCACTTCCAAAAGTTACGTAATACAGACGGCCTCTGTGAGGTGCTCACTGCTCTGAACCACAGCATGGATTACAGCCTGAAGCCAAACGCGATCCGATATGAGTGCATGTTTTTGTGTGTGTGTGTGTGTCACAGCCCAAATGACTACATGCATACTGTGCAACACTGTCCCACAGACAGTGAGAGAATGAAAAGCTTTATTTGATATGAAGGTGAGAAGGACAGCTTGATCCCACTGCAAGAGGGAATTCAAAGAGAACTATCTGCTAACCTTGTCATTCATTAAACACATCAGCGTTTTTAATTGATCCAGCTCTAGCCGATGCATGTTTAATCCGCCTTCTAATAATGTAGTTAATAAGTTTACGAATTCATCTTCCTCTCACGCATGATGTCCCCTTATCATCCTAAAATTAACAAGGTCACCTAGTCATACAAAGCACTTTTGATTGTAATTGATGATTAAAGATTCTTTCGGAGTTTAAAATGAAAATAACAATGAGGAAAAGTTATTTGCTGGAAAAGCTTTACTCTCTGTTGCTGCTTTCAAAATCTCATTCATGTTTACAAAAATTCAAACAGTTTTTTTATATATAGTTTTGGTCTGTTCCTTCAGAAAGCTCAGTTCCCATGGCCCACATCAAGCTTTGAATTTCTGAAGATATTTCCTAATGGGATTTAATTGAAAAGAATGTGAATTAATGACTCAAGGTTCAACTCTGGAAAGAAAAAATAGTCTAGAATATATACCCATATTAAAGCTTTATAACAATACTTACAGTTACATCTTTATTAATAAAATAGCTAATAAATACATACAAATAAAAAGCCAAGTAAAATTAGTTCAATATTTCACTATTAACACAGTGTGTTGACACATTTTAACACATCGCAACTAATTTAGGTTCCAGTAAGCCAAATATTACATAACAGAGGACAAAATAGAAAACTTTATGTGATTACCAAAATTTAGATGAAAATTGTTAATTATTTAGCCATGTGTGATGTATGAGGTACAGTGATGCACAGCTCAAACAGAAATCAAGCAGCTTTTTGTTGGTCAGTTTGCACAACCAGCTTGAACCTGTTGTGAATCCTGTATTTGAAAATCTTTTGTGAACCCAATTTCTTGAAAAGACTACATTTTGCCAGCAAAAAAAAAATCACTAAACAATAGTAAATGTGACCACATTTACTCATAGCCTTGGCAACTCTATGAATTTGGATGACCCTTAAGCTGTATCGCGATTCAAACGCTGCATCCTATGAAAGGTGTGTCATCGTGGTGCAACAAAGGCTGTTCATTCGAAGGTGAAATGTGTCTTTCGATTGCTGAACAATAAAAAATACAACATATAAATCCTTAATTTGCCCAGACTATCAAAAGATTCATTGTGTGCCAGAAAATGCTAGATTATACTTTTATTAGTAGTAATATTAGGTTTTAATTTAAATACCTATGGTTACCAAAAAACAAAAACAAAAAAAAACACTTTACACTTGTTTAAATGTTGATTTTTATCTTGCTTAGATGCGGTTTTACTAACACTTAGTGGTGAACCAAGATTAACTCATTTAAGCAAGCTGTGAACCATGTTTAGTACTCATAGTGTTGGATATAACTTTTTACATGTCCGGTACAAACATTACTGGCGATCATCAACGACAGCTGTCACAGTTGCTAGGCAGCAAGATCAATCCATTGTAGGCTAGACCATCCCATTTTACAACACCTTGGTTTGAACTTCGCAGCCTTCGAATGCATGGCCTTCATCACAGTGTTAGCCTAGCAACATGCTAACATCAAACTCTATTTAAATCAGGCGAGAGTCGCATCTTGCAAGCAAACAGTTATTTGTGTGGTGTGCAAAGTTGCTTCTGAGTACAACGCTCTGAATCAGTCATTTAGGAGGTATATTGGAAGGCAGGTTTTGGAACAGAGCTAAGCTATCTTGACTGTGTGGATCTATTGTTCTCTATCCTGAACAGCTACAGGGTTAAAATAATGACAAGAGCAGACATCTTAAAAGTTCAATTTAGAGATTGGAGGACATCTTTCAGGATGGAGAAAGAGTGGTAATGGAGCATGACAGGACACATCCATTTCACAGGAGACAGCAGAAAGAGAGAGAAAGAATGAAACAAAGAAAGACAAATGTAGCAGCGTTCGTGTTGTCTACTCCACCAGGTATGTGACCTTTTAGCACTAGCTATATATAGCCCAGAGCTAGAGGGGAAAAGGCGGGTTTTGTACTCTCCCTTTCTTTCCCCGCCTCCTCTTCTCAGGTCTCTTTGACATGTGGTCAATTCCAGCAAAAGCAAGTCTTATTGACAGGCTTAAATGAGATTGCTTCCACTCATCTATCTTGAGTAAAGATCCATTGGCGTTCTTCTTTAGCCACAAGTACACGATGCCCACCAGGCTGTGATTTACAACACAAACCCATCAGCTGACATCCAATGCCTTTCAGTGGACGTCTCTGTTCACACAAATCATTTTTAAAAACAGTTCATAAATCACTTGATACATGATAGCCCATATAAGGCACTGTTCCAGGAACAGCAAGACAAAGGAAGCATCTTCATCACATAAATTTAAAAGTGCGACGGTACAATGGTGGCATGAACTTTTCAGCATTAGGCTACTATTTTTATTGTTCATATTTGGGGTTAGGGATTTGAACAAACCCCTAACCGCACATGTCCACTGATGCGTAGTAAGCAGGCATGAGCGCGTGTTTCCAATTCATTCTTTATGGGCAGCAGGCTTGTGCGGGGGATTGTAGGATTGACAGCAGAATGGAGCAAATTGAGAAGTTGAGAAAAGTCTGCAAATGAGAGCTAAAAAAAGCAGGGTAGCATCCATTTGCTGTGGTCAGTCATAGATCGGTTTCGGTAATGGTTCCCGCATGTGTATTTTTCAGCTAATGCAGACAAAATACCATACTAAAATACATTGCTTCCAATATTCAGCTCCAGAGTAATGACTCTTATAAGCAGGTTCTTTTAATGAACAGTATAGTGCAATGAGAATGGACTAATTCCCAAACAAATTACTAAGAACCATTAATATTAATGTATTATTAATATGTTAATACAATTTTGTTTAATATATTTTTTCCTCACTTTATTTAGATTTTCTTCATCTCAGGAGATTACACCATAATTACAGATACTCTATTGAAAAATAGTAGAATGATTAACATACCTATACTACACAAATAAACAGGAATTCTGAATACTGTTGTATTGATATATGGTTTATATATATATATATATATACATTAATAATCTTACACTTTATTTTAAGGCGTTAATTACATGTACGTACTATATAGTTATGGTTATGGTTAGGATTAAGGTTTGGGTTACTAGTATTATGCATAATTAATTTATTATAATTGTAACATGTATTGTGTAACAGAAGCACCATAAAACAAAGCATTACCTAAAATAAATTGGTAAGCAGTAAGCACAACTGTTTTAAATTGTTATCGTTATAACAAAACAATAAAAAAAAAATATTAAAAGTACTATAAAATGTTGTCAATGAAACCTACAAGTAACCAGGATCATTAGAACCAATAATCAAAAGCATAAGATTCCTTGCAATTCCAATCCCTGCTTGTAACACCCTAGCGAAGAATCCGGTTAGTGTAGCGTCTGTGGTTTAAGAGTTCTGAATGGAGGGGTGGGGTTTGGCTGAAAGTGGCTCTGGAGTCTACAGCAGCTCCAGAGCGATCAGATGCAAGTCTGAGTGTGAGCGACAGACGCCAACAGATCTGGGATTCCCCAGTTTACCGATTCTCCACACGTTCCCGACTCTCCTCCGCCCACTCTCTCCCTCTTCTCTCTTTCTCTCTCATCCTTTTAAAAGATAAAGGTGAAAGTCATGATGCAGTGAGAGACCACCGTTGTTAGGTAACAGCCTGCGAAGCTCCCTAAAGACTCACATAGACGGTTTACGGCCACATCGCTCCACAGGTGCATCCATACTGCGTCAACACGCTCAAACGCACACATGCACGCCACACACAAATAATCTTCACGCTGACGCTGGCCTCCAGTGGGGTGTCTGCACTCTAGATGCCTGCAAGCACACACTCGCTGTTTACCCATAATGCAACAGTAAAGGTCAAATGCTCTAAACTTCAGCCTGCTATTCCTAGAACCCCACTATTTATGACCGTCTCCATCTACTATGCCTGCTCTGAGCAGGTCGACAAAAAATACTAACGCAGCCAATTTAACACTTCCTCATGCAGAAAGCTGCCAAGCAGAGCTGGAGTAAAAGAGAAGGCGTGAATGCATGTGTGTTTGGTGGGAGGTCTTTATGATGGGGTTCCGACAGCTCGCAGCAGCAGAGAAAATGTCCCCTGTACGTTTTTACTCATGAATGATTAATCTTTTCACGGCCGTATCGGCAATATGGCTTGAGGACAAGATCTTTTAAACCTCCATCCCACTTAGACTGCCGTAATATAAACCTGTGTGTCCTGTGGGCTTGACCTCCTTAGAATAAATGCCCAGGTTCAGCCACCGGGGAGGATCTAGCTGCAATATTTCTGCTAGCATTACTCAATCAGGACGGATTGCACCAACCCACCATCAGATGATTAAATACCCTAAAGAATCCTGCAATGCTGTAATAGATCAAAGGAAACGCAATCAACGAAGCCATCTGTCCACCACCTTTTTTGTGTCCTGTATTGGGGCGTAGTATTAGCGCTGTACTGTACAAAAGCATCTTTGCGGAACGCTCCTGTTTCTGTAGTTTTAGCATTCTGGCAGGGTTTACACAGCTAAATGAATGACTGCATCAGATCCACTGATGGTTTCTGCCAATAAGGATCTAAATAAGCCAGAGAGTGATATAAGAGAGTGGATGAATCAATCTTAAAGCGCACATTCAATTAAAGTTACTCACCAAAGTGTTACAGTGGATCCAACAACTGAGAGCTGTCAGGAAGGATAGCTACTACTGAACGCTGTCTAAATATTAGTCTGCTCTGATTCTTGAGGTACGAGACGGGACTAGCTGGGTTTTCTCTCTTTTTTTCTGCCTGTACTGTGGATTCTTCTCTGTCAAGTTATTCCAAACATTTTTTTAAAAAGATGCCAACTGATTGATGTGTCACAGCATGGCAAATAGTGGATGGGTTTATTAGTGGAGAGGAGAGATGCTACATTTTTCACAAAAAGGAAAGTTGTAAGACCCTGGTAACCACATGCATTGCATTGTGTATTGTGTATTGTGCAGGTAATCTGCTGAAAATGTGCATTTTAATAAATGTAAACCTTTTGTGATTAACTTGACACGTGGCATAATGTAATGTTAATTGTTTTCATATTTATGTTTTCATTTATTTTGTTTTGCCTTATAGCTCTTTCTTAAATTAATTGAAAATAAATAAATAAAAAAATGTATTGGTTGCAATTGTAGCAAAAAAAAAAAAAATTAAAATTGCACCATAAATATAGTTTCACACCTTCTCTCAGGATTCAGTTTCTTTTGCTATCCAAAACACTAGTTTCTTTCTGTAGTATCTTTTCAACGTTTGTTTTCAGGTTGTTTTAGCCTGCGCTCTCACAAAACGCACGTAATAGTATAGCCTGAATGTTCACCATCTAATGAATGTGTACAATCCTCATAGACAAATGAGATTTAGCAGAAACGAGGAGTTATTGATCCATCGGTCTGATGTAGTTTACACCAAATAGCTGATCAAAGGTCATCTGCTCTAACATGTCCTTGTGGGAGGTAACACATCTGGTCCATGAGAAATAAATTGGTGCACAGATAATAACACAATGACAAACCCAGTGTATATCAGATTTTATGGGCATAACAATAATAATACTATTAATGATAGCAAAAAGCTCCTGCATGATTAAGAAAATTTCTCTTAGCAACTAGAGATGTAGAGTTGCACTGATGTAAAGGCAGACGACTGCTCTTTGACATAGAAACCCTAAGTAAATCCTGTGAGACAAATTACAAAGACATAATGAGAGCTATCACTAGATTCATTTCCACTTTTGTGATAGGCTCTAGACCTATGAGGTACTCATTTGTCACTCTGGATAAAAGGCTCCAATAAATGAATTAATGTAAATGTACTCAAGCCATCAATTACAGGCAATGTAGCCTATACTGTAGAACCAGGAACTGATTCAGGGTGGTCTCAGTGTGTTTTGGGACTGTATAAGATGGATGAGGTTTAAATACAGCAGGAATTATCAGAGGGGCCGATTACGCAAACTCCCTGGAGAAAGGTGATGCTGAAAAATGGCACAGTTGAGCTTTGATGATAATTAAATTCTAAGACTACTAAAGCCTTTACTTTTTGTGGTAAACACATCAATCTACAAAATAAAGATAAATAAAACAGAAACTGTGGGGCAGACAACAGTTCTAAGAAAAAACTAATTTAAAATCATAATTCTATACACAAAAAATCTTTAAAAATGGTAAGTTAGGAAAAAATGCAACAAATAATGTAAATATAAAGATTTTATAAAGATATTAGATTTTTTTTTTTTTACATTTTATAAATAGTCTTATGTGAATGCGCTTTCTAACACTCTGAGCAAGACCGTCTTTAATCAACAATCAGCACAATAGCTCTGAATTTCACAATAACAGAAGCAGAAGACTATAATAAATTCATGACCTTCACATATTTAGGTTTAAGAAATCTTTTTTTTTTTTGTCTAAAAAACTAGCTGTAACTTCATTTGTGGCTGCACATCACCCCTTTATGAATGTGCTCACTGAACAGTTCACACTTGTTTTTTTTAACAATGGCTTCACCCTGGCACCATTCCACCTTTATTGGATGTGAAGTTAAACAAAAAACTAAAAGCATTTTTCATGCTAGCTGTCTAGCTGCAATGTGGGAATCAGTCAGGATCTTATTATCCAGCCATTATGAGCAAAACACATTAACTCCCCTCCTGTCATTCTCAAGACCCCAGCCAAAAGTTACAGCCATAATGAGGAACGCCCAGAGACATTTGAAAAAATTAAGTGTCAATTATGTCTCCATTTACAAAATCAAAACAAAAACTGTATATTACAGTATATGTAATTAATGTCCTTACAGTGGATATCCACATTTGACATTTGATAATACTTTATTTTAATGTAATTATTATAAAAAAGCAAATAATTTAATTTAGCATTTGCAACATTTTGATTTTATATTATCATGTTTACTGTTTTTCCTCACAGAAAAATGGTCTTTATACAAATATATATGTAAGTGCCTGTGCATTTTAGAACAAGAGTCTTTCACAAGGAACACATTTTAGTGCATGACATTATTTGGAGTTCACTGACTTTCACATTATAGACAAAAACATCTTCAAAATATCTTCTTTTGTGCTCTGAAGAAATGAACAGAAGTCATAGATTTTGGACAAGGGTGTGAGTAAATGACTGAACTATGAAGTTGTTTAAACTGCAATATTCCTTTAAATGTTTGGACTGGTGTATGTGTATGGGTATGTGCTTGCTGGAGGCCACATAGAAATATAATATGATTTGCAAGAATGAGCTGTATGCATGGCGACAGTTAAGGTCAATCCCGCAACCTAACCTGCAATCGTCTGGCACCTAGACAGGGACGTTCATTTATCAAGTCAAACAGTGGCCGCAAATGACTCAGACTTTTCTCTGGAGTGGTGAGGGGGAAAAAAGGGCACAATGGAACAAAGCATATGATATAAGGCATGATATAATCCCGGCCGGGCTGCAGTAAACGAGCTGAATTCAGAGAAGGAAAATGATTCATAAGCACTCCTCTCCGTGCCGCTTCATTCATCGTAATTCATATTGAAATATAACAGAACTCAGCATCCGTGAGCAAATCAATACATCTCTGCAGCTCGAGCCAAAGATGGGACGGACGGCAGGAGGTTAAGAGATGTCCGCCACAGGAAGAAGAAATAAGAAAAAAAAAAGACAATAAATTAACTTAGGCTTTATTGAGCTTCCTCAATTATTCAACAACTGCTCTATTAAACCCCAGGGGCTTTTAAAGATACTGTATGGAGATGAGAGAAGCATTCTGAGCGGTGTTCACTTCCAGGTCTCAGCACATCTGCTTAACGACAGCTCTCTCTTCACGCCGTAACCCTCAGGAGGCTGCCGTTAAGAGACCTGCTTCTTTTATCTGTGCGCGGCTGATGTATGGCACTTGTACGTCCTTAGCTATGCGTACTTCAGCAAAGCGGAGCTAGCGAGCAAGTTATCCCGCAAAACACCGGCTTCGCCACAGGAACCTGTTCCCCAGAAAAAAATAAATGCCGCCTGATATGTGGCGCCAGATGCTGATTTAGCGCACTAGCGGGGCAGAGTTCTAAGGGGAAAGAGTGGGGAGTGAATAGGGCATTAAATCATAAGCTGAGCTCAAGGTTTCAGACCGGTGGAGATGAAGAGAACTACAGTTAAGGAGGGAGAGAGAAAGATGTCACCTCGTTTAACCTCCTAGTGGGTTCTCATGGGACCGTCAAGCCTCCACCTGCACCCGCAGCCTCTGAAGTGGGTGGCACGCTTAGCTGGAATGCATGTAGGCAGCAGGCTAAGTGTTGCTATGGGTAGCACATAACCTTCTGACCTACTGGAACCCACGTGAAGCCATCCTATAACTCCCAGCATGCACCTGTCACATCACCGCCCCTGCAGCCAGGACAGTACTTCGTAAAAAAAAAAAAAAAAAAAAGAACTCTCTGCATCTTAGCTCACTCAAGTACGCCAAAGTGAATGGCTTTGATCATCGGGCTGGTAAAAGCATCAACAGTTGCCATTATTTATGAAGCAGAGATGCTGTTAAATGTATAAGGCCCTGCTGAGGTCCTACATTGCTTTGGGTTGGGGAGTCATTAACTGAAAGTAGTGCTACTCTATTAATTGTACTATTTACTGACTACTGTAATTAGCAGGAATGTGTTTTGAAAACCGCTGAGCTAGAGTATATTTTCAAGAATCTATCTACTTTGAGTAGTGTGGCAAGACATTGAATTGTATATAGGTTGTATGAGGTTTTATATGTTAAAAAGTGTCAAATGTCCACTTTTTGCCATGTGAAGTATTGGAAAATAACGCTTTATTTTATTGAATCAGTTGATTCAGACAGTTCATTGAAATTAACTGGTTTAAAATTACTCTCCAGTTCAATTAAACTGCAGATTATAATATTTATTACAGTTGTTTACAAAATCAAGCTTACCAAAATTCTGTTCATCACAACATAATATAAATTAAAATAAGGTAATGTACAGCTGCATTGTACACATACACACACTAATGCCATATGTAGCATACAAGCTGATGAAAATATTAATATAGTATATAGCAGTTGATCTGTATCATACACACAAACGCAAAACACCATCATGGTAACTCTAAGATAATGCAATACTTGAATTTGAACTTGAATTTAATAATACAAAATGTAACATAAATCACTACTGTTGTCACGAAAGGGGCGTGACGCGTGCGAGTTCATGTGCTAGTGAGTTTAATTCAAGCTCAGGGTCAGAACATACAAGGTAAATCGCCGGCAAACAGATTCCATGGAGGCATATACAGAGGCAGAAACGATAACCAAAGCAATGGTCCAAAATACCGTGAATCAGTCCCGGGGAAGAGACAGCTAGAATATCCAGACACAGGCAGAAGTTCGGCAACAGGTAATCCAACAGACAGAACACAAAGAACACAGGAACACGAATGAATTAAGCTTGGGTCGACGGTTAAACATTGGATATATTTTGACAATGATCCATAAACAACACTAAAACATAGGAGGGCTTTATACAGTGAAAACTAGGTCAGGGGGTGGAGATTAACAATGAAGCACCAGGACAACAAACGAGTGGGCGGAGACATGAGTTCATTGACGTGAGTCCATGAATGAAAACACAATTCCTGGAAAGCTGGAGTGCCATCCAAAGCTATGCTGGCACATCCAGCTGATTGTCACAATTGTATGTTCCTGATAAGAACAAATTAAGAAGAAAAATTTCAAATGGAAAACCATCCAATGCTATGCATTGTACGTAATTATAATTTGTTCTATTTTACTTCTAGGAATTGTAGATTTAACAGCATTTTACTGGGAGAGCAGTCATTCATATCACAATGATA
>JAUMHP010000057.1:12232435-12279649 GCA_032361065.1 Enteromius trimaculatus
TACATTTCCAGCAAATACAAAAAAAACTGTGAAAACAGACTGATTTGATATAGATTTTGAAACAGTATCTCAAATTATATTATATCACTATAGCTGACTACACCTCCTTTATAGTGACATCAGCAATCTCAAAGACATGGAAATGTGGCTTTATTCCTAATATATATTATATACTATCATTGCAATACAAAATTATTCATACTGTGATATAAGATTTTGGTCATACCGCCTACTCTCATATCGCACTCTTTCTGTCCCATCATTCCCTCCCCCCACTTGTATAAAGCAGCTCTGGGCTGATGACAGGCAGAAGCCACTGAGACAGACTGAGAAAGCTAAGAAAAGTTGCCGGAAGAGCCTGACCTCAGGAGTACTGCAGGACTCACGGGGATTAGCTGTGGCCAGGGACGTTGAGCCGTGGCATTGCCAAGCAGATCAGACAACTGAGAACAGACCAGTGGGGAATCTCTTTATTTCAGCTAGAAATCGGGGGTACCAGGTTTTTTAACTGTGGGACTTAGACTAACTCCAGCTGGGGAAATTAAGGAAATACATTTTTTTCATTTTTTAATTTACTTACTTCATTTACTCACTTCGTTGGATGGACTTGAAATATTTGATTAGATATTCCAACAACAAATAGCATAAACTGTTAAACATATCTCAATTTATAATATAGTAAAATCAGCCTATTAACTGCATGAGTTCACTATTCTTTGAACCTCAACAAATGATTTAAAAACATTTGTATGCCTCAAAAATGGTAGACAAATTGCTTTAGATGCTGTGTCAATGTTTATTCAAACAGAAAACACAAAAACAATGTATGTGTGCTAGAAACACACTTTATGTATGAATATCACTAATGAGCTCTCACTGGGGAAGAACATTTTACTATAGTCTGCTGAAATTCAGCACCATGGACAGCTCCAATAAGTACAAACACCTGCAGAGATGCAGAGCTCTCCTAACATTCATCTACATTACGCCCTTCTTGCTGGGTACAGAAAAGTGGGTTAAATACTTCAAACACATCGGAAAAGAAGTTGCTTCATACTAGGGCAGAACAAAAGGATAATGCCAGCAAAATCAGCCCATATACCTTCATACAATGCTGCTATTTAGATGATGGTCCATAGAACTAGGCCCTGTCTCTCAACGTTACACAGTGTGGTCACAGAATTACTGTACGCGCATTCTGTCACTGGCAAATGACAAGATTTATGGACTTCATTATTTTTCAGAGCCAAAGAGACTACAGGCCAAGTTCTCCACATGTAGTTCTTACAACAGACAGAAACAGCACAGGAGAAACAGAAACTGTGCAAACAAATGCATTTATTTTTTATACTACCTTGGATGGATGGATGGATGGATGGATGGATGGATGGATGGATGGACAAGCAGACAAACAGTAAAAGTGACCCAAAAGTTTTTATAAATGTAATTTTACTGACATTTCTTTCTATAAAATCCATCACTATGCTATACTGACACAAGGCAATAAGTGCTATTATGAAGCACATCATTAGACTTGGACATTATAGCTTATGTGCACACATGTCTCAGTACAGTGTGTTTGGTCAGTTGGAGACATCTCCAGTGGGAGAGCGCTCTTTGGTGCAGTCTGGACTGATAAGAAGCCGGAGATGTGGGGGTGGTTTGGGCTGGGTCATGCTGACTGCACTGAACTGGCACAATGACTGATTAAGTTCAGTAGCGCTGCTTGCAATCAATGGGTTCGGGAAATCAGATGGAGTCCGTTTTATCAAGCGCTGTACAGCCACCACCTAGCCACCAAATGTTTAACATGGGTCTAAAAGCACTAAGGTGATTTGGCAAGCGATGCAAGCAACAAAAGCACCACCAGCTGCGGCCTACAGTAGTCTCAGGCTCAGACGCCCACAGTCCGCTCACTGACCATCTGATGCATATTGCTCACAAAACTGGAATGGAATTTGATTGGCTGACTTTTCACAACTTCCGGAAATAAATGCACAGGATAATTTTCAGACAGTTTCAAACATTGTGACTAGTCCATACACATATTCCATTACTTTTTATGCTTTACATTAAGAATCCACAACATATTAGTACCATAAGGATTATAGATTTTTTGTGAAGCAGTCTATATTACTAATATACTGTATTGTGTATATATATATATATATATATATATATACATATATACACACACACATTAATTGATTTGACAGCCCTTTTCATTAACACAACTGATTTTGGTTTTTAGTGTATTACTTTTACTTCATGAAACACAAGCTGCATTTAATAGGCATTTGTCAGCTATTGGCTGTGACATGAAAGCAATTCTTAGCTTAATCAGTAACATAGGTGCATCTCTATTTTCTCAAGAACTGTTCATGCATACATCTGATAAGTGCTAAAATGGCACCTTTGTTTTATTAAACATAATAGCGTTATAGCTTTTTTCATTTAGCAATATGCGTGATCCACATAACCCATACAACACACCAATCCAGCACAAGCTTTATAAAGACTATTTGCATGCAGTGTGGCAGAGTACAAATGATTCAACGGAAAGCACTGAAATGATCTAACCCATGAGAGTCTGCTGAGTGATTCAATCATTCGGAAAATAGTGCACACTTCACACAGAGTCACTGTCGTGCATTAGGGTGTAATATGCTATTTGAGAGAAGTATGGCATGTAAAAGGTGGCATAAAGATCATACACAGCCTCCATTAAGCGATGAACATCCCCTCATTTACAGAGCAGCAGTCACATGGTTCCCTGCACTTCCTGCACTCCGAAGTGCACTTCTGCAGGTACGTATGAGAGCAAATTACCTCCGGTTTTTATGCCCTCTTAAAGCGGTATGATGCTTAGTAATGCAACTCATTCACATGATTGCTAGGCTTGAAAGTGAATGGGCAAAGTACAGAGTGATTAAGATCTCCACATTTGTCAGGATTACTTTGCAAACACGCAGCCAATGTAAATTACAACCGGACGCCGAGTTCCGCCATGGAGTGATGGGGTTTTTTGCTGTGGCTGACGATAAAACACTAAACCTAATTACACAGCTTTTTTGATACAGTACCACAGTAATTAGTACTGAACTATTCGGAAAACTTAGCATTTTGGAGAGAAGGGCTTATGGAGACAGAGAGACCAGGGCATGACTGGGGCAAGCCAGCAGTCAGCTTGAAGGGGATCTTCCTCTAACTGCACAGAACATACTTGACCAAAGTGCATTGAGGAATGCAAAAGCTTTTAGCTCAAATGATGGCGCTTAAGACTCCCCTTCCACTTACTCACTTCTATTTACACAAGCATATGGATGCTTTCTTACTCAACACCAATCCGCAATTAAAGTGTTGTATATTAGACTTCAAATTAACAAATTTTAGATGCACTTATCAGATATCCCCTGCTGAGTGTGTAGGGAGCAGTCAACACTGTGCAGAGACCCTGAGAATCGGAAGGCAATTCGTGATTTTGCCAAGTAGGGCAAAAACATTCTCGGTGTTGGAATCATATTTCTTCAAACCAGGACTGGTTTGGGCCATTCTTCTGATTTAACACTACTTAAATGTTCAGGTATAGGTTAGCGATAGGGTTAGGATTCTGTTTGATGGGAATGCTGTTCTAGGACCAACAAAAGATGCTGATCCTGGAACATGTCCTACTTGGCAAAATCACAGTCACCATGTGGCACTTGTGTCACAGTGCCACATTACACAAGAGCATACGAGTGCACAGATGCACAGTGGATGTGCTTTTCCGGTCCCTACTGCATGTTGGGTTGTCACACTAGATTCAGTGAGTCAATGCTAGAAAAAACAGGCCTATAGGCATTTATTTGAGTCACATATATGAGTCTGACTCAGCAGCATAATCTTACTTCACTTGCCCGTTCTTATGGAGGGATGGAGGAGTGATAATTGTTACAGCAGGCACATTTTCTTACTGTACATTATTCATTTTATACAAAAATGATGATGAAAAATTCAAGCTAAAACTCATTTGGAATTTAAAAAGCATTCTACATTCATTTGAATGGAGCACAAACCTACACCACATCATACACTGATATATAAATTAAATTAAAATGGTAAATAAGTATAATGTATTATAACAAAGTCATTAAAGATATAAGCACCTGAAACCTCTCATAAAAGTACAAAATAGCTGCAGCAACAAACAAATCTAAGGAAATAATTAGAATCTAATTTGGCCATTCATATGTCCTCATTAATATGCATTATTTAAATGAGGTAGATGACTCAAAGCTGCTGTTTGTATTTTTTTCTTTTCACATTTTTTCTTCTATTCTAGCTTAATTTGCAGGCACAATTTAATTATAAACCATTAAAAATATATATGTTGAATACTGTAAATGGTTCTGTGGCACTCTCAACATTGCTTTGTTTATTCGAGCTGCATGACACAGCAACTTCTGTTCAACCAGTGACATATGTTTGGGTTGGGACTATTAGCGACTTGCATTTCCATTTGTGGTCAGAAATTACAGCTCATCTAAATTGCACAGAATGACCGCACATGTAATTTAAAGAGACCTATGCTGCAATAAGGCAAATATAAGTCATTAACCACAGCCAGTGCTCAATGAAACTTCAAGAGAGAAAAAAAAACATTTTAGAAATGCTCCGTTTGTCAGACATCACAGCCAACGTCTAAACATTCATAAATATTCAGCACAGCTTCTCAGTGAGCTATAACTGCTCCACATCTCAAGTGTCGTATTTAATATGGGTTTTCTTTTCCAGTCTGAAAGGAAACAGTGCATCTGTCCTTCACTGTACTAACTGTAAGAAAAGCATTACAATTTAGACTTCTGTAAAACGCTGATTACACCTGGGGATAACAGGGAATGGAGCGTAAGCAAAAAACAATGAGCGTCTACAGCCTTCTCACACAAAACATCTCCGTTCTTCAATGCACCCACAGGAGATTCAGTGTCATCCTCACTGTGGAAACAGACCTTTAACTAAACCCCAGAGGTGAAGAGACACGTGCCCACAATCACCCCTTTTTCTTGAGCTCAGCTCTTTCAACAAGCGTTAAAAATAAATCACGCACTTAAATGTTTGTTCACAACGCCATCTGTTCATCTGTGTCTAATGTGTGTCCGACGACGCAAGTAAATGTGTTCATGGGTAATTTAGAGAGATGTTTAAAAACAAATGCTGAGTTTCCTGTACACGTGGACTAAAGAGGAGGGCAAAGAGGCAGGAAAGGATGGGGCAGCTGTCAATCGCTCCTGTGGGGAGGGCGTTATACATGATGCACACATCCCGTGAGGATTTCATCATGCCTTTTGGGAAAATAACACACATACACACTGTTATGGAAGGAAAAGAGTAAGCACACCTGCACCATTACTGTTTTAGTCATTAAATTGCAAATTATTCAGATTATGAACTTACAAGAGAGAGAAAAAAATTAGAATGTAGCACTTTTAGAGTATTTTCAGAATGTTCAAAATTATTTAAGTAAGTGTTGATGAGAGAGGAAAAAGAGAGAGGGATGCTATTAAAACAGAGTCCTGTGGAGCTGCAGTTAATGTAGGTACAGGTGATGTATGTTCAATCCCAACCTGTTATTTTGTTCCTGTTCTCTCTCAATAGCCCAAAATAACATAAAGAGTCTACTTATCCCATCATTGACTCACTGTACATGAGTCACTGTGTGGCACAGCAAGAACAGCAGAATTTTCTCCACTGGGACATTTTCAGGGTGTGGGCAACTCACAGCAAAACAGATATGACATTGAGGCCAAAACATGTTAAAAACAGTCCTGCTAAATTCACTTTAGATGTAGTATACATCTGCAGAATTCGGTTGCTCACACTTTATTTTAAGGTCTAATTCTCACCATTAACAAACCACTAACTATGATTTTCGGCCTCAAAAAAGTCCTATTTTGCTGCTTATTAATAGTAAGGTAGTCGTTGAGTGTGGGTATTGGATATAGGATTAGGGGTATAGAATATGGTCATGCATAATATTTGCTTCAAATTATTTGTTTAAAAACACAGATTCATTCAGAAGTGACTGGAAATGAGTCATTGAATCAATCATTTAACCAGTTTGTATTTATAATTAAGAACACAACTACCATGCCACTCTCACTATTCTGAAATCTAAAGATTAGATATACTAAAAATGGTATTCACTTTTTCAAACTCAGCCATTGTCTTCATGAGAGAAAATCAGATGATTCATTCAAAAACCTTGAGTCATGAAAATCTCAATCTCCTTAACGTACACTATATCCAAATAGTGCTTCAGAGCTGTATCAAGTTCATCAACTCACGTACCCTAAAATCACGAGTTGCCAAAGGAAATCTTTCTAGCTGCAAGAAATGCAAAGCAAAGCAGAAAATCAAAATGTAAACTAAAACATTCTTGTATTTTACAACGCTATATAAATGTGCCCCATAGGGTAATCAGAAGTTCAACACACACTTGCAGTCTTCATGCCCTCTTGATTACTTGGTCTAAATGTTGCAAACAGTCTAAACTTACTGTTTATTGAACTGAAGAATAAAATCAATGTCACTCTCACAAATCACGCTGTTGGTCTGCATATGTTAACTTGTCACTTCTTTTGCTGTGCTGCTGTAAATTGAACACTGTTAGAGCATTACAGGACAGGCTTTTTGAACAATACAGATGTCAAAAGAAGTTAATTTTCATTTTCAGTATTTTTTACCAACCCTAATGCTGAATAATTCAATATTATTTTATATTAGTTCACATTCATCATTTCATTGTGATGGCAGTGCTGCTTTTTACCAAAAAATACCTGGAGGCTTCAAACACAGGGGCAAGGTTAAGTGCTACTCCAAAAAACAGTGCTTATCAAAAGCTCTTATCAAAAACTACAGAAGCTAAAATGCATCCACCTAACTCTAAAAACAAACACACATTCTTCCAAGGAATTGAAAATAATTCTGTCCCTATGCATACTGACTAAACTAAGCATGCATCACTTGGAATTGTCATGTTGGAGATTCATGAATAAGTCATGAAGTCAGTAATAAGAGGTTTGTAATTCCCTTGCAGTCACTTATCATTAGCGAGCTGAAAGTGAAAACAGCATCAGACTGCAATTAACCGACATGTAGCTTCTGCTACTGTAAAACATTTGCGACAAACAACAATATTTTTTCCCCAGAAATGCCATTGCTTTTTCACCTTATCTTTGGTACACACAGACTGGCAGAAAATGTCCTGCTGAACAACTCCATTACTCTTACTGTATAAACAAAGGCATAACAATGGTCATAAAATAACAAACAGGAGGGATTAGAATTTCACGTTGTACTTTTGCTGCTGACTGTAAATCCATACTGAACGTATCTTGGGGCAGTGGCTGTTGGGTCCTTTGCTGACACATGCATTTGTGGCTGTTAGAGATGGCTATAATGGAGAGAAGAGATGGAAGCTGAGGTGCTACGATAATGACATCCGTAATTGGATTCTGCACAGATCTTAGCGTTTATCCAGAACTGTGATTTTCATAGGTTGGCCAGGGTGCCAGCGCTCATGAATGAACAAATATCATTATCGGGGACAAAAATCAAGTAATGCGTGTTACACAATCAGATTATGCTGGGTTTTTTTTATCAAATAAAAATATAGTAAATAATAAAATAAATACAGTAAATAAGAAAATAAAATTACATTTGATCTATACTGTAAAAAATAAGTGTAATTTTAACGATAAAATCTTGTAAAAACTTTTTACAGTAAAATGTTGTTAATTGTAGTGTTTTTTTAGAAGTAATTAGAACAAATCAATGTAAATCAATGTTTTTACATATAAAAATTGTAAACTGATATTCCCAGAATTCCCTGCGTGACACTCCACATTTGAAAGTTTTTTTATTCGTTTTTGTTATCATTTATGTACATCTTCTGTTGTTTAATGAATGTTTAATGCATTATTTAAGTGTCATGTGTTACTATGATGGTGTTTTGTGTTTGTGTAAATGACTCTGTGCTCCTTCTATATATTAGTATGTACTTTTGCTTGTGGTGGAGCTACTTGTGATGGGTTTTGAGTCTTCACATGGCTTTCTTTTTTTAGCAATTGTGTTATTATGGTGCTTGTCAGTATGTTACAGGTACAAAGCAGATTTTAATAGCAGTGTGTGTTGTGGAATTTACTGGTTTCCATTTCACGAGTTCGCGCTTACTCATTAGTGAAAGAATAAAGCAAATTCGGCGTAAATGAATAAAGCAAATGCATGAAAGCGAGATGCGAAAGAAAGGGAAACTGGTTTATTTATAGTAAGAAGGAAGATGGTGATTGGCGATTGCTAACGAGGTGATTGATTAGGTAATGCAAAGCCGGCTGTGATTGATTTGTGCCACGCTTCTCCTGAAACTATGTTATTATCAAAACATTCACTAAATGTTGTAAATTACCATTTTCTACTGTAAAATTTACAGGATTTTTACCGTAAATGTGTTAACAGTTTTCTGTACTTTTTACAAAATTATTCTGTCAACCACAGCTGCCAATTTCTTTTTGTAAAAACTACAGAATATTTTTTACAGTGTATTTTATAATACTGTGACTACACTGGAAGCAATTGATATCGTATTGTGACTAATAATGTGCAAAACTACATCTTTTCAAATTCAATCAGTTAGTGAGCTGACATGTAATGTATAGTAAGTGTTGGAACAATTGCGTATTCACCTTAGTTTTGGCACACATACAATTTTTAACCTGAATGTACTTCAACAGTTTCGGTTATTTTAGATGTACAAATATGGTCTGTTAAGCTGCTTTAGATTGGAGACTGATTTAGATTTGTGAATTCTTTAAACATAAACACTGTTTTGTGGTGCAAATACTTTTACGTTTTAATCAACTTTCTTTGCTATTCTTCTAGTTATTAGTCCATAGCTGCTAATAAATTAGAAGTCTTGCATAAAACAGAAAATGGCTTACTTGGGAAAGATATGGTCAAAAACAAAGATTTAAATAAGTAGGCCAGAGACCAGAAACATCATGAGCTGGCTTTAGTGTTACGGACAGAAGTTTATATAATGATTTGAAAGAGAGCAATTGTGTTTTATCTCTGTGCACAGCGCCACAGATCCAAGACAAATTTCCCTTCAGGGACAAAAAATATATTCATTTCAGGTTATTTAAATATATTCCAAACTTCACAGCAATCATTTCAGTATTTGTTGTAGATAAAAACCTCTTTATTTCAGATTATAATGAGGCCCATCTAGTTTTGTTCCAACAACTTACTGTCCAGCATAGACACAGCATGAACCATGACTTTCTATTTATCTAATTTAGCACCAAAATACAATCTAAAAAACTGTTCCAAGGCCTCACAAAACAGTCACACTGTTCTATGCACTACACAAATGAAAAAGCATTACACCTACAGTACAAACACATAACAATGTAGAACAAAATGCATTGGCTTGAAAAGAGCCGAGATGGGCAGGTGTGTGTGGTACAGTCAGTCCAGGTCATAATAATACACTCTTGTTTCATCTAATGGCTCTGGATTATGTCCGGCAAATGGGGCTTGGATTGGATTAACAATATTTAGGAGATGAACTCCTTTTTCATAACAGATGAACCACAGAATGCTGGGATAAAAGAGCATCTATTTACAGCGTTCCAACAATAAAATATAAGCACAAACAAAATCAGACAAATATGATCATGATTTCAAAGCGTGTGTCTATGTAAGGCCAGCATTTAGTAGGGGTTATGTGAGGGTGTTAACAGCAGACAGCGGGGTGATTCACACCCGGGACTCGGCACCCTCAAGTCTCACTCAGCACCACGGAGCCATCAATAGTGTGTTATCAGCCCCCATCAGGTGACATGCCTATTCTTAGAGTTTCCATTCGGTGCACAGAGAAACATCCCACCCAGAGCAGGTGCCTGCAGGACACTGGCGCTCAACACCATGACTGTTATACGCACACACACACCTGCATGTTATGTGCAGACACTGATATACACTTACAGCCTACAAGGTGACAGTAAGAAAATGTTAATGCGCTGTGTAAACGTGTGTGTGAGCATGTAACAGCGATCTGTGTACTGGACTATGACTTCCTCTCTCTCTCTGCAGGGCTGACGTCACCTGTGCGTGCGGTCTCTCTGGTCTAGTTAAAATGAGCAGATCTCTGTCAGGAACCAGATCAGTAGCGAAGGTAACTTATTATTTACAGACACTTTCCACAAATAGCATTCAAAATAGGACACTTAAAATAAAAATCATTTAAACGTTCAGTGAGGGGAGGTAATTAACCTTCTGAAAATATTTCTTGCCAACCTAATTAATTTGAATAAATATTATAGTGTAAGAGTGGTTTTATTACCCGTTCGGCAAATCCAGTGTCTAAATACAAATAAATTACAGATTAAATCAATAAACATTAAATAAACACAAAATATAAATAAATGAAATGCATAAAACAAAAATAAACGTGAAAGTTAAATAAATGGTTATTTTTAGCTTGAGCTTTTAAAATGTGTCCAACAATTAAAATGTAAGAAAAACAAAGTCAAATAAGGTTTCTATTCAAATATATATATATATATATATATATATATATACTTTATATATACACTTTATATATTCAAATATGAAATAAATTATACATTTTGGGGGGAATACATGAATGCATACTGTTACCACATAATAGAAAGAAAAGAAAGAAAAGTAACATTCTTTAAAATTGTGTAAACAATTATTTAAAAATAAAATAAAATAAATAATAATTTTAAAAAATGCTAAATATATATATATGTTATATTTTGTATTATTATTACAAATACTATATTTAACTGAATTAAGCCATCAGTAATAACTTTTTGTTTGCTTTTAGTTTTAACTGTTGGACACAATTTAAAGGTACTTTTAATGCTAGATTATGTTAAATAACAGTCATCAAATAGATCTAACAAACTTCACTATTCACAAAAAGAAAAGAAAAAGTAAATAAAAACAGAGTGCATCTAAATCACCAGTCCACAACACTGATGCAAAGTGTGGGTGGTGTAGGTAGTGCACTAGTGTAGGTAGTATACCTCCTCTCTGCTCCTGTCTACTCTCTTCATCCTCTCCCTTTTGTTCACTCACTACTGAATGATAGTAGCTGCTGTGCACTGGTGAACTGTGAGCAGCGCCGCCTCTTCACTCTGTTTATCCTACACAAGCAAGTTGCTCTCTGAGTTGCCCGGTTAGAGTAAACACTGTGTTCTTTAGCTCTGTGTCTTTCTCATGGCCAATACTGTAAAACAAACAGCAGTATGGAGAACTGCATGGTGCAATGTACTGTAAATGTGCTAATGCTTATCTGGGGCGAATTAATGTTTAATATTACTCCGTCATTAAAAAAATTGGTGTCAGAAAGAATTTTTGATGTCTCACCAAGGTAGCATTTATAACATTTATATAATTTATAAATTTTAACTCAAAACACTATAATAAGAGCAATACTGTGAAACATTATGATTTATCTCCTTTATATTTTCAAATGTACTTCATTCTTTCAGAATTTTCAACATTATTAGTCTTAATTAGTCATTAGTGTCACATTTTCTAGAGATCATTCAAATATATTGATTTAGTGCTCAAGAAACATTTTTTTTCCATCATCAATGCCAAAAACAGCTGGACTGCTCAATATTTTTGTGACTTCAAACAACAAATTTGTTTTTTTAAAGTTCCCCTATAATGCCTTTTCAAATATGATCGTTCATGCAGTGTGTCATGTAGCTGTATGCGAACATAAACTATCTGCAAAGTTGTGACTCCGACAGTGAACGATAAATAAAGTTATTGTCTATCAAAAAAAAAAGAGTCTGCTTACATTCACCTAAACGAGTCGCCAGCAATTTGAATCTTTTTCTGTTACGGATCCACGTTACTAAGTAACATATTTGCATAATGTCCGTCCATGTTCTACGTCGCAAACAACTTGCCCACCCACAAACAGTACGATTTCCACGTGGATTACAGCATGTCAAGAACACGCTGTATCCTGCTCTTTCATTCAGTTATGGCAATGGGTGTTTTCCGACACACGCTGTAGCGACCAATTATAAAGGACTGCACCATCTGACCAATCACAGCAGTGAGGGCTCACGGAAAGGTTTAGACAGACTGATTCTCAAGTCGTTAATGAAATTGGGTAAAATTAAATCTATTTTTGGAGAAAACTAAAGTGTTTTTTGACCTTCAATTAGTAGACCTGTGTGCACAAAACTACTGTACATGTCCATTTTCTGTGGCTGCAAGATAATGATAATATACATAAACATCAATTACACAAGTAGTCCATATTATTATAAGTATAAATAAAAGAAATATGATACTGCCCAACACATCCATTTTATTCAGCCCACAATCACCTTAAATCACATCACTATTACATTATTATATAATTACAACTTCTGAATGAGTAATTAGAAACTTCTCAGGAGGACTTGGAGGCAGCAATATTTCACACCTCGTGAGAGCTGCTGGCCCTCCACATATTAGACAATCCCCACCTTTACGCATCTTGAGGCCTTGGCTTAAGTTTTTTTTTTTTTTGGTTTGTGGAGAAGCCATTCGGTACCATTATGGTTGGGTGATGTTGTGTTCACACTCTATGTAGGTACAAACTCCCAGTTATATTCTCTCAGATAAGCACGTGACCCTGTAGGTTACTGAACCTCATCTGGCAAACTCACAGTCACGCAGTCAGTGCTAATACACTCTGACACTAACAGGAGGGGGATAAATTGGTTTGATGTGTGGAGCACTCAAAGTGGAGGAAAGCTATCTGGGTCAAATTCTGCTGACGTCCTTCCACACTTCCTGCGCCAACCTGACCTGAGCAGACTTCGTTACACAAAGGTGGGGACAGCGCTGGTCACCGTTACGGCCATCACACGAACTTCAGAAACATAGCAATATAACACACATTTACAATAAAAAGAGAACCAACACCTGTTTCCCTTGAGTCAGTTGCTGTTATTACAGTCAACACTTAAAGGTATAGTTCATCCAAAAATCCTGTCATTAATTACTCACCCTCATGTCATTCCAAACACATAAGACCTTTGTTTATATTCAGAACACATATTAAGATATTTTCGATGGTATCAGAAAGTTATCTGTCCCTTCACAGAACTGAAATGATCCCAGAAACAGTCCATGTGACATCAGTGGCTCAACTTCAGTTGGCGCTTTAACGTATTTGACGTAAGCAGCCTTGTTTGTGTTCATGGGAAGCACATGCATGAACGTAATCTGCTGTTCAGATTCAGACGAAAGTGTACGCATGGATTGTGATACTCTCTAAAATAGCGGAAGACATAACTCAGGGGAGAAAAACGGTTAAGTACATTTTTGTTTTCTTTGCGCAAAAAAAAAAAAATTCTCGTAGCTTTGCAAAACTAAAGTTGAGTCACTGATGTCACATGGGCTGTTTTACCAATGTTTTTGCTACGTTTCTGGATCTGAATCATTTCAGTAGTATTGCTGGCTATGGAGGGTCAGATAGCTCTCTGATATCATCAAAAATATCTTATGTTGTATTCTGAATATGAACAACGGTCTTATGTGTTTGGAATGACACGAGGGTGAGTAATTAATGACAAAATTGTCATTTTGGGGTGAATTAACCCTTTAATAATAGCTTACGGAACACTTTCATCATAGTATAAACAAAAACTGCCGAAGTACAATTTTGGTAATGCTTTCCTGTTTAAAAAAAGAAAATGTCTCTCTGTTTTCCTTTGGTTGAGTATGAAATAATTGAGCAACTGCTACAATGCCCTATTCACCATTGTTCTTACATCAGCTGAGTACTCAAAGGCTCCTCCTACTCTGAACTGAGATAAATGTTATTAGGCAGCTGAACAGAGTCGGGTGGGTGATATAGTCTCTCTACATCACTCTGTTTAATGGAAGAGCTATTACTTAATGTGTAGATTATATAACAAAACGACTCAACAAGTTCTATCCCACAAGCACAGAGACGGACTCGAACAGCCTTACTAATTAAAGAACCATTCACTTCTGAATAGTACCTGCAATGAACTGGCTGTTCACAGGCTTGTGTATGAAAGACCAGACAATCATTAGCACACTCAGAGAGTATGTTTCTCTTAGTATGCCACTATATGGCCATGAATGTATACATTTAAACCATTACAACTTGGGAGCCTTCTATTATAAACAGTTTGACTCATTGCTTTTGGCCTAGGTGACGTGGTTTCAATTTATTCACATTTAAAATGAGACTTTTAATGATATTTTCAAGTCAGGATTTACACTACATTGTAAAACCAGAATCATAGTAATCCTTGATTCCATATATCTGTAGCAGTGAGATTTCATGCAGCCCAATAAAAACATATGCTCAAACGCTATTCTTCTTTTAAAGGGAAAGTTCACTCAAAATGAACAGCTATAATTTCCTTACTGTCAGCAGTCACTGATCCTAGCACAGAACCACTGAACCCAGATCAGTCCCCACCACTCAGTCACAGTCACCTACCACAGGACCTGGATCAGTCTCAACCACACACTCCCAATCACTGGAATACCGAACACCTGCAGCCACTTAGTATCCCAGGGTATCCCGTTCCGCCGATCTTGATTCCAGTCCCTTGTTTACAGCCAGTAGAGCCGATCCCAGATCCAGTCCCAGCATCACAGCCAGTAGAGCCATTCCCGACTCCCAGTCCCGATTACAGTCCCTGGATCATGGGCAGGGGAGCCGTTCCCAAGTCCAGTTCCAGAGTTACGGCCATTAGAGCCGATCCCCAGTCCTGTTTCTGGACTCCAGAGTCTGCATAAGAGCGCCCTCCAGAGTCTGTGTTGCACGAACCTGCCCCGGAGTTCCTGCTGCACGAACCTGCCCCTGAGTTCCCACTGCAAGGGCCACAGCCCAGAGAAAGGGGACGTTTCCCCAATAATTTTTTTTTGGGAGGGCTATAGTGTCCTGCTGTCAGCAGTCACTGATCCTAACACAGTGTCATTCAGTCACTCACCACTGAACCCAGATCAGTCCCTACCGCTCAGTCACAGTCACCTACCACAGGACCTGGATCAGTCTCAACCACACACTCCCAATCACTGGAATACCGAACACCTGCAACCACTTACCCGATCACTATAAGAAGGCAGCTTCACATTCACACTTTGGCTGAGCTCAAGGTTGCACCGCGCCATCCACGCTCTTGTCAGCTTGTCTGCCCAAGCCATTCGGAGAAGGAGGATTTGGAATTCTCTTCACATCCTAACTTGATTGCCCTTGTCTTTGTCTCACCATGACACTCACTATCTTGTCTCTAGAATGTCCATGTTTATTTATTTTTTTTTAATTCCATGCATATTATAGTTATCGATAGCTTACAATAGTTATTACAAAAAGTTTAAGTTCTTATTTAGTAAAAAATAACTTTATTATTTCGAAAAAGGCACCACAGAAACATATTCTTAAATTTCTCCTTTTGTGTTACACAGAAGAACGTTTGTGTGAACTATGCCTTATCTAACTATCCAATAAATTCCTGCAAGTGTCGCATAGATATTTATTTACGTGATTCTGAAGCAACAGTTCATATCACGCACAATATTCAACTTTTGAAAAATTTGATTGAGGTTAAAATAACAGCTCTATGTCACCAGCCGGTATACGTACAACATGCCTGGACTTGCCAGGTTGAAGACAATTAAAGAGCCAATTAACAGCATGCTGTGGAGAGTGGGCCGCTCAGCTGTGAGCCAGTGGCGATCGACACCAGCAAGGCCGCCTGTAGAGCATGGCAAAGGTGGAGTATGAAGCTGTTCTCTCAGGGATATGGCCTTCACACAGATCTCAAGGAACCATCCATCACCGCCAGACATTTTCAGCAAGTCAGCATTTCTACAGCAGCCACACGGAAACACACCACGCCAAGCACTACCCATGGGCTACAGCAGAGAGATGAACCAGGGAGATAAACCATTTGCATGCACGCAGGAGCTAATAGTACTGTTAGTCCTAATGTTTATTTGGATAACGTTTGGGGCCAGTTGGCATCAAAACATGATCTCCGCTGTGCTGCTATTTTGCTTTTCCCAAGGATAACTGAAGCTGGTTGCTTTCATTTGCAATATGACTAACATCATTCGTATTTACTGAGTGCTTTATTTACTGTGTTAGATAAACCAAATAACCCAATATTAGTAATGCTTTTGAAGGCAATATATACATTTTTTGGCCTACTGACAAAAATGCATGTAATAATAAAAATAAAATAAAAAATAAGTTATAACATTTAATTTATTAATTAATTATCATTCAGATACATTTTTATATATACACACACACATACAAATCACATATATTTATGCATACATTATAAATCTAAGTAAACAGATTACATTTACTTGAATCATTTAAAACTGTATTTTCATTAACACATCGCTGATTTTAATTTTTAATCATTAACATCAATCACTGCTTGCTTAGGTTAAAGGAAGCTGAAGAAACCAGGTTTTATCAATATATGATGTACTTTATATCACAATATATCAACAACCATTCATAATGTCTCTGTCAAGCCTTGGTCAAACTGTAAAGCTCATTAGAGGTCAGTAGCACTGCATAGTTCTGCATTACAATGCAAATGAATGAATAAATAATAAAGAAGTGTTGTTGGCACCAAAAACAATCGAAAATAACCCTTAGAAACAAATGCAGTGTTCCTGGCTAAAAGACTGCTTACATGAGCATTCACTTGATCCAACCAGGAAGCCAAACCCAGAACGTGGGATGCAGCACTACACTGCAGCCAAAACTCTGAAGAATGCTGGTTAAGAGCATTTCAAAGCATTTTTAAGTAAATTGTAATGGCCAGAGATGAATTTCCATGTCAAACACTGTATAAATAAGTAATATGATTTGTGCTAAAACAAATCCATCATGAATATTTCACAAATATTTTTTTTTAAACAAAAGTCAATGAATTTTTTATGTTATAGCCAAAAACGGTCTTTTTTATAGACTTTTTTCTGTTCATGAGGAAAAAAATGATTTAATGCAGTCCTGTACTGTTTAAAATTCACAGATTTGTGTTTGGGGAAGGTAATCAGTAATTATTTCTCATCCGGCTGCTACATTTGAGATGAAAAACAGAAATCCCTCTCCTCTTTTGAGAAAACATAAACTCATTTCAACTGAAACATATTAAGAAAATGGCTGACCTTCATCAAGGCATTTGATATTAGAAGTGACTGAATCTGTGTAAAGGTTTACATTTGTTGCAGATGAGTTTTTGTTTTTTAGCTAGCATTTCAGGAATGGGAGCTAGTTTAAGTTTTCATGATGAATGTTGGAAAGCAACTGCAAAAATATTAAAGCAAAAATATATCTGTTCCTTCACATAACTCTAGCAAAAGAATCAACTAACTAAAATAAACTGCATATACTGTATGAGGAACGCATTAATGGGAGTGGATAACAGGGTTACAAATGCTATATTTAAAGAGTCATTTTCAAATTTTGTCATTAATTACTCACCCTCAGGTCGTTCCAAACCCGTAAGACCTTTGTTCATCTTCAGAACACAAACTAAGACATTTTTGATGATATCAGAGATTCATCTGTCCCTCCATAGACAGCAATACTAATGATTCAGATCCAAAGTCCATGTGACATCAGAGGATCCACTTCAGTTGTGTGACGCTACAAGGACACTTTTTTTGCGCAAAGAAAACAAAAATAACATCATATACTCAACCATTCTTCTCCTATGACTTATGTCACCTACACACATGCACCTTTACCATACTAACACACATTGCTTTACACTTATTGATGATATTGATGACACACTCTGATCCATTTCTATCTTTTTTATCTTGTATTACAAAGACATTTACTGATTCATTAAACATCTCTCTAGCTATACATCCATAAAGCAGGAGCACATCTCTCCAGGCCATGAAAAAAGGGCGATATGAAAGAAGGAAGAACCTATAACCAGCACAGACCATTCTGCTGGGGGGATATGACATTTATGGATTCATAATGCAGTTAAGGCACAATAAAACACAGTCTCTGCTCTACTGACACACACACACACATGTGCCTGAACCAGGAAGTGACTGACTCACTGAGACGAATACTCATACGGCTGAGTATCAATCCCATCATTACATTTACGTGACCCCATTAACTCTGGATGTGATGACATCAGTTCTCTTTACAGACATTTGTGATGCATCATGCATGCGAGCACACCAGACATAGTAGTTTCCACAGCTGATTGCTTTATTATAAGCTATAACATATATCTGGTAATAATAGAGACATCTATTTGGTACTGTATGTGCAGTAGCTATTAATCTGATGGTCAGCATATCTTTTTGAGATGTTTATGAATTTAAATGTATACAAACATACTTAAAGATGTTTGGTTGTACATACACAAGTATTCTAAAGGAGAAATGTGTGTGATATATGTGTGCTTACTGGGTACTTTGTTGATAAGTTGTCATATCCATAAACCTTCTGTGTGATTATGTTTTTTTCTCTTGAATCTGACATGTTCTAAAATAGAGATTATTTTTTCAAAGCACAGTAATAAATTGATTACACTAAAAAAAGAAAACAAAAAAATGCAACGTGTGTGTGTTTGTAGTTATATAGCAGTGTTTGTTTCTAAGGATCTTTAGCATACACTTTTCAACTGAATGCTAAAGTACCGTTTATTTAGCTTCTCAAATAACTTGCCGAACTTGATCTAAAATTAAGCTGGAGAATCAAAAGCAGTTATTTAGCCTTCAGGTACATGTCCTTGTCTGTTATCCTTACCTGTTTGCACCATCAACGTTCCTGCCTGACTTCAGGAGGGTAATCAAATAAGAGGAAATCAGAGAATCCAACAACAAAACTGACCCTTGATCTCCCCTTAAGTCACCACTGCAGCAAACTACAGCCACCTCAGCAGTCATGTACTTCAAGGACACGCTGGAGTCTCTCTATAATTAGACAGTGTTCATACACAAACAGCATTCTAATAGCATATTGCATATTACGCAAATCTGAGGCTCCCAGATTATTCAACAAATTCATTGAAAAACAATTTAGTCCGATCTGTAAACATTTCAACTACTCATGAAATAGAATTAAATATACAGTGTGTTAAGATTACTATAGTATTAAAACAACTCAAAACTAATCACAGGATGTAAGGAATATGTATGTTAACACAATTTGTTTTGTATGAAACAATTTACACTGTAACCTCTGTTTAAACTATGCTACATTTGACAATGTGTCAATGTGATGGCAACATCTATAACATAATCAAACATTACAGCTTTATACTAAAGAAGGCTTTGGTGAAATTATAATCTTTACATTTAGCTTTAAAACCATCCAAATAATGGGACTGTAACCTCTGTAAAATTATTTATTGTGGTAATACACATTGTATTAAAAACCTGTCAAACTTAACTTGTATTAAACATAGAATAGAAAAGACTTCAAGCTCACTCTGTCTGACTTGTCCATCCTTTACTCCAAACCTTCACTTCCTCTTCGCCATGCATACCCCTAACATCTATTCGTCAGTGTCATCAAAGTATTCGGTTTCTGAGAGTTTTTTCCTTCTTGTCTCATTTTCTCAACTTTCTACCCACTCAGAACTGCTGAAGGACAAAGGGAGGTCATCTTATGGGATCCAACAAGACACTGGCCCGCAGAATCACAGGTCTATACTCCCCGAGGGGATCAGGTTCTCCTGACACCTGCCTTTCTGGGCAGGTCCAGTGCTGAGATGTTGCCCTCGCAGGGAAAAAGGATACAGACTGATAGATTGAGAGGAAGCACAGCCAGTCACAAACAGATTTCCCCCTCTTTTAAAGCCAGTAGGCAAACACACTGACATTTAATACAGGAACATTATACCACAGTGAATAGTGCTTTGTGTGCTTGTGGGCTTTACCAGCTACCACATGTAAATAGAAGTGTTAAAGAAAAAAATCGACACATTCAATAAATAAATACAATCTGCATAACTGAAACACCCTACTCTTGTGGAGTGCTGCACCACACACTTGGCTTAGGTTTCATTTCATGTGCCTGAAAAATCTCTTTGCTATTATGCAGGTGTAAGTCAGCAGACAAACAATGCAAGCTTAAATGAGTGTCCGGTTGACAAGGGGTAATCAAACTGGGGCCCGGGGACCCCCAAGGGACTTTAAGACAGACAGATAGATCACTATGTGCATACATATATATGCAGTACATGTTTGATTGTTGTTTTGACTTTGTTTGATCCAATTCAAATGCTGACTAATATAGTATATATATGTAGTAAAAAAAAATTACGTTTAGCAAGCAAATATCACAACTTTCCTCAATCTGAGGTCATACCAACAATCCCTAATATGATAAACACACCACCCCAGGCACGGACAATGTAAGTCTGCCTTAGTAAGCACCACCAATAATTAATGAATCCTGCAACCTAAACTTTCAAAAACTGCATGCTATGTAAAGCTAAAGAAATACGATTCCACTTTTTGGTGGGAAATCTTGGTGCATTGAGAGCTGCTGTTTCAGCATCTGCTTAGTCAACCCAACAATGACTGGTAACTTAATTACTTCCAGACCCCTTACTTGAGCCTTCTATAAGAAATGCTGCTGCGTTGGGTAAAACGATCACTTTTGAATCTCCAGAGGGGAAGAATGGATGCGGCAACTTTGAGCACTGCCCACAGTCTCATGAGACCAGCTGGCTTCCTTTGTATAAATTAAATCAGTGAATTACAGTAATAATAGTGGATAACTTATAGAGGTAATTTATTAGCCTCTACAGTCATTTCACAAATGAATGGTTCCTTACTTTCACGTTACCCAGGGCTATGTGAATATTGCATAAGTGACTTTGGTTAAGCCAAGCTTTTTTACTGAAATTTCTTCATGGATATATCACTGACATTTCCCACTTTTGCACATTTAGAGCTACCAGTCCTCTGAGCTATGAAAGACATTAGTAGGAAAAATTTTGCTGCCTGGTTCATTGATCCGGAACTTTGAACAAAACCCCCTTCCGTCTATTTTCATGTCATTCTTTTATCTTTTAGAGGCCTCTTTCTCTTTCAAACACTGACCCATCACTTGACATAACATGTCGCTCTGTCTGTCTCACCCTCTCCTTCCTCTATCTGATACACAACACTTTGAGATACAGAATGTGACATACTGTGACACTGCAAGCACAAGTGTTAAATGTGTAAAAGGCCAGTTAAACTTGGTTCATATTGCTTGAAAGTCAAATGCTAAACGTGGTAAAAAAAAAAAGAGGATTCTTAGTGCTTTTTAATCCAATTAATTATTCCCCAAACTGTATATAAAACACTACATTTATTTGTGGCATAATTAAATATAGCACTGAACTATGTACATGAATTATATTTTTTTTATCTAATTTTAAAATATATTATATTATTTAAAATATTTTAATATAATAATAATAATCATAGGAGTCAGAGTTATTCATTCATGAACTGGACAACACTGGCTTTAGAGGAACCAATAATTTTACATTAAAAAAAAGTCATAAAAATCATTTGGATTCAAGACATCCAAACTGTCCAATAGTACTTTTAACAAACTCACAGCACCAGTAAATAGACCAATCTCATCAAACGGTGTTCAAAACTGATCTTTCTCATGCAATCCTGACTATCCTCCTATTTCTTGCCATTCCTAAAAAGAGTGATGAATCATGTAGCAGCTGCTTTGCCCACTCATGGAAGACATTAAAACAATTTCTACATCAGTTCCCCTGTGGGAAAGCCAGTCAGTGCAACAGGTTAAATGCCTGTGCGAGAGGATGTCAAAGATGATAATTACTCAGTTTTAAAGCTCCAACCTTTAACAGAAGACAAGAGCCCTTGAGAAAGTTCAAAATATTTTTAGTTGTACCACACAATGCCTTCACCTTCCAGAGACGCAGACCCCCTCATGAGGCCAGTGTGACATCTCATTAACTGCTGCTATTTGATTTAAAATAATACTACGTTCCTGATGAGACAGCAAAGGTGAAACATTACAAAACTTGTAATGTTGTATCTAATATGTCCACAGATTCCTCGGTTAGAAACACAGCAGTTGTGACTTGAGATGAGTGGAAAAGAAACAAAAGATCTAAGACAACAAATGCAAAGTAACTTACTATTGTAGAAAAAGAGAGCAGAAAGGACTTAAAAACGACTGTATTTTCTAGAGTTTAATGGCAACTCTATATTTTAAACTGATACCTATTGGTGTGTGAATGTTGTTTCTCTGTTTTTTGTTCCTTTTTGTCTATATATTTTCCCCCAAAATAATATAATAATAAAATTGAAATTTTATCTATACATGGGAACTATAAAACATGTCTCAAAACGAATATTCTCATGACATAAGTAGTATACAATGGGTTGTGGGTAATGTTTTATAGTTTGATGTTGACTTTAAACAAAGTAGGGTCCAAAATACAGGCATTGTATTAAAGTCTTCTGTTATCAACAAACCAAGCATCTTCAGTGAAACAATCACACTTCCATTCTTTCCCAGCTTTTTACATAACTCCTCAATATATAACATCTAAACAAGACAAAGACGGTGAGTCAAGATCACTCTATTCAAACAGATTTTAAAAGGCAGTTCTGAAGTTCAGTTTCTTTAGTCAACAGATCCCAACTCTGTTGCTATGCCACCTCTGAAAGAGCCAACTATATTTAGATGGCCATTATTATGAGGCTTTTCACACATCACGACCAAGATAGATGGAGGAGGTGTAGTGACGACCTATCTTATGTTTGTTGAACGAGCGTTACGTAGCGAGGTGCCAATCTCACATCTGACGTCCCTTTCAACGTGTGCCATAACCTCGGGGGACAATGAGCGTACACATTCTCCTACCAGTAGTTAAACAAATTGTTATTTCCAATTGTAAGGACAATGTTAAAGGACAACATGGTACCCTAATCCATAAAGTTCATAGTTTGAACTGTCAATAGCCAGGTTTCCATTTTAATCTGTATTTTGAAGTATCACATGAAAAACGATTGAGGCTTTGTGGGTTGATGTGAATAATAGGAGATGGTAATGCATTTTGTGAACTAAAAGTACCAAGCAGAAATAACTGATGTTTAAATTAAATTGGATACAATGCAGTGTGATAATCTATATAAACAACAAATGACTGGATGACAAAAAGCGGGTGTTACATACCACAATGGAGCCAGACTAATCAGCTTGTTAAAACATTAGCTAAATAGCTGTTTGGTTAACTTTTTCTCATACAGCCTATGTGACAGGAGCTCAAATAGAAAGTATTTTCAAAGGAAGACCGAGTTTTTTTCTTTGAATCAAAAGCACACAGGAATAATTCAAAATAAGACTAGGAATGCACATTAAGAAAATAAACAGGGTAAATTCTGACTTTAATAAGGTAGAGTGGAGAAAGACTCACTAATGAGGAGTCATGTGGCTCCTCTTGCATGGACTACATCCAAAACCCCTCAAAGACTGTCCTCATGGGCTCTTGTAGTCCAGACAGAGAGGAAAGCTTCCTCGTTTGATGTTAATGTGATGTACTGACGGAGATGTGAAATAAAATCATAGACGTGATTTAGCAAAGAAGACAGTCAGATTTTAAAGCTAGCTTAAACAACATTTTAATCAATCAATCTGCTCCAAAAATGACAAACAGCTCAGTATACCTATCATTAAAATGTCCATTTTTCCGATGCTCTAGTGTTGTATGAAGTGCAATGAATTACTACAATAATACACCGTGACCCAGACCTCTGGAATGGCCATCAAAGTGCCAAGCGGGTGTGGTTTGAGTCTGTTGAGTGGCAACTGATTATCAAAACATTCCTACGACAATCAAGAGTGCGCTTAAGCATGTACATGTATGTGTGTGGATAAAGAGGGTTATTTGGGGAACTTGTGCGAGTGTGTGAATAAAACTATGAAACAGATCGCAGGGCGACAGCATGAATGTAAAGAACTGCTAATATTCAATGTAACGGCTGTTGTTATTTGCTGTGTGGGTGCGGCTGATAGGCAGCAGTTTTCAAACGGTCCTGTGCTTGTAGTCTGAAGACCATCAAAGGTTTCTATTTACCAATGCACTTTGCAACATTGCAAGATAACAGTGGATGAAACCAAAAAAATTGTTGCAATATTGTTTGTCGCAACTTTGTCTGTGATTGTGATTGAAGATAATAACCACAATGAGCTGCAGTTCATTTTATCTGGTGTGTGTGCAGTTTGGGTGGATCTGGATCCGGGTCAGATATGGAATTAAATTAGCACTACAGGTACAGATGCAGGTTTATCAAACCGAACCCATGCTGGACTTTGGGACCCAGTGTTTCAAGTGAAATCAAATAACAAATAAGTCGGTTGAGGTTTTTTTGAATGACAACAATAACTTTTTGTCAGCATTTGCCATCAGTACTACTATGGCACACTTCTGTCTCCCCAAACAAAGAAGAACTTTCCTAAAATGTATAGGGGCTTTAAAGAGAAGCAATGACTGAATCAGTCTGAGTAACAGTGAGATCAGAATGTGTGTCCAGAGAGCTAGCAGCCCTGCAACCCTGCAGCACCAGGGTCTGCCCTTCTCTCAGCAGCTCCTCTAATGAGACTCACTCATCTCACCCTCCGGACAGTTGAGGAGGATGTGAGGGGATGCCAGACGCAGTGAATGCATAATCATATAATTCCTCCTACAAAGGCGATATTGAAAAAAAAAAAGCCTTTTCATTGAAAAAAAAAGAAAAAATGATGAGTTAAAAACTTCCATTTTTTATTATCTGCAATGCAGCGATTAGTTTTGTCTGTCTGGCACTAGCTACTGATGTCTGTCTTCCTTGCTATTTTTATGTGACTGCACATGATTTACACTTTGATTCACTGTTTATTTACAACCATGCAGAGAGAGGAAGAGGCAAACGAAGAGAGTTCTGCTCAAATCACTCATGTCTTTGCACGCCCTAGTGAGCGAGCGAGCGAGAGAAAGGGGGGAAGGAACGGCAGATTTTGTTTGCGGATTCTGAAATTTTAATCGTGCTTGATCAGCATATCTGCCCTGGTGTGTGATATTTGGCAGACCTGCACTGCTTCTTTGACTTACAGCAATTCTCTGGAGCATTTTCTCTAAATCACTTTTAGAGTATGGAAGGCTGTTGAACGTTTTATTATAAATTAGTTTGTTCATTCCCTTAAAAGTTAAGTCATTTACCTTGTTTACCAAGTTCAAGTATTAAAATAAAATTCAGAAAATAATAATTTTCACTTTTTAATATAATTTTCACCTGTTAAATTAATAAATGTTTTGATAATAACATAGTTCGAGTGGATCGCTGGACGAAACACTTAATAAAGTTTATAAAAATACATTTTGGTTAGTCGTAATTATAATTTTACTAGTATAAAATGAATTTTTACCACTAAAAACATGAGTTACAAATATGTAACTGTTGAGCTCTTTAATTAGAAAGTTTAAATAAAACATGCTTTGCTTGAAAAAGTAATGGATAAGAAATATATCTAAAGGTAAAAACTAACAACTCATTTTATATGTAGACATACTGTATGCTGTAGTATACTGAATTCTACATATGTGAGCCTGGAATTTTTACAAGTCAAAATTGAATTATGCATCTGTTGACCTAAAATTGGCATCAAAATTGCATTATAGATATCATCAACATGAACCATTACTAGTCAAATTGCATTACAGACATCTAATTGGAGTTTTGACTAGTCTAAATTACATTATGACTTGTAATACTAGGGGCATTAAAAGACGGAACAGAGCTGTCAGTAGCAACACAACACAGCAGGCACAACAGGTTGCACTTACCCTGCACATCAAGTTTGATTGCAGTGCGTATGCGTTTCTCAAAAATCTCTATCAACCCTGAGGTTTCCATTTTCCAGCCCTCTCAACATCAACCAACCTTCAGCATCGGGGCTGAACAGCCAGCAGTGAGCTTGTGAATGCTTACCATGCTTTTATGGTCTCTTCAGGGGTGATCAGCTGCTCTGTGGAACTGGTGGCACACTAGAAACACTGATATGCTGTTGAATAATGATAACCTTTTGAGAAATGTCAAGTGTTACCAGTACAGTACATCTCTATCACTTAGATATTATGTTGTGCCTGATATTGTTCTTACAGGTCAGAACAGACCGTGTTGCCAATTTCCAGTAATAGCAGACTCACCATGGAAACATAACGCTTGTTCAGTGCTGCGAAAAGCTGTCCAAAAAAAAAAATATTAATGTCTCTTTGAGCAGTCCCTAAACGTTGTAGCTACAACAAAACTCTGTTTCAAAAAAATGTTACAGAGTTCAGACAGAGGCCTTCATGGGTCCAGTGCATCTCTTATTGACAAGGTGAGCTTGTACCTTCTGAGTACAGTTTTATTCAAGCCAGTCTCACTCCCAAGGCGCCAAATACTGCCACTTGCGAAAGAACTCTGCAAGTCACTATGACACTATAGTGTCACAGGGGTCTGCATCTTTATAGTAAAATCACTGATAACAGTGATAAAGATGTGTTGTACACTGACAGAAAGAGCAGTGATAGTACAACAACAAAATACGATTTTATCACAAAATCCTGATTTAAAATATGTCAACATTTTAAAATAAATGCTGAATTATATAACGGATTATAAAACATTAAACATTTTATTGCTGCAGCTGTATCTATGAAAGTAGGGGGGCTGTGATATTTGTGGGTCTATATTTTGTTTATAATTAGAAAAATTCATTTGAAAACATAAGTAGAGTTATATATTCAAATTATATGTAGCCTACATTTTATTTAAATTAATAAGGATTAAGTGCATAAATAAAATTAAAAGATTAAAAATTAAAAATTAAAAAAAATTATTTTGCATTGTTATTTACTTACAGTTTAATTGATAAACCTTTATTTGGTAACACTTTATTTTAAGGGTCCAGAATAATGCATTAGTTAAGCATTAATTAATGGTTAATTTGTTCACAATTAATAATTAACTGAGCAACTTACACACTAGTAAGTAATGATTAACCTAACATTTTAAGGGCCCAAATTATGAATTAGTTAAGCATAAATAAACTAGTAATTTATGATTAACACAATTATGCATCAGTTAAGCATAATACACATATAACTAATCTGCCCTACAAAGCAAAAAGGCAGTAACTGCGTTTTTGGTCAAAAATTAGTTATTATCATTTTCATGACATTCAAGGCAATGGTCAAATTCCATTGATTAACACCATATAAGTGGTAGTTTAGCCTTAATTATTATCTTATCCTAATCGATAAACTTGAATATCACTCAATAAGTGTCAATGTAGATTTAGAACAGGGGTCAAATTGTCTTTATTACAATATTTTAGCTATAAATATGCAAACCAGCAGTAATTAAACATCATAACAATAACAAAAAAAAGAGAAATATATATAATATAATATAATATATTAGTTAATATATAAATATATTAGTTAATTATTAATGACTAGCTTATTTTTGGTTATAGCATAAATGTATGTCTTTAAAATGACTAATGAATTGTAAATAATGGATAATATGTCCTTACTATATGTACAAATAACCATTAGTTATACACGTGTTCATGCTTAACTGATGCATAATTGTTAATCATAAATTAATAATTTATTTGTGCTTAACTAATGCATAATTTGGGCCCTTAGAATGTTAAGTTAATCATTAATTACAAGTGTGTTTTTGCTCAACTACTGCTTAATTGTAAACAAATTAACTATTAATTAATGCTTAACTAACCCCCTATTCTGAAGTGTTATCGTTTATTTTTATGTCGACCAACCCGATTACAAAATTATTATTATTATTATTATTACAAAATTGCTAATACCTTTAGAAGTTAAAGCAAAATTATTTACACCCATCATAACCAATCAGACACTATTTTAAGACCCTGTTGCATGCAAACTGCCATTGTTCAGATTATTATTCAATCATTTGACCTGGAAAAACACTCACAAAAGTTTAACTTCTTAACTTTCTTCAGTTCTTTAAAAGCTCAATGTCACCTTTTCATTTTCCAACTATGTCTTACTCTCTCCGGAAGTCTCCTCCTCCTCATCTCCATGCCCCCTCTCTGTTTGAAAGCATCGTTATTAGTAACAGTATTCAATTAGCCCTAGGGCAGATAAGTAAACACTAACAGTCTTCTAAATAATAGTAATTATCTATAAACCTACAATTAGCTGTGCTATGACGCCATACGCAATGGTATCATTACCAATTACGGTAAGAAAAAGATGCCAAGGGAATTTACTATAGTAAGAGTTTAGTCAACACCGCAAACTGAATTGCGGAATAAGTTGAGCAGCCAATAATTCTGGAAATAATAACTTCTTAAAGGTCAGCATAAAACGTTGACAAAGCTATCTAAGTCTAAACGTAAGGCTACAGAGCACAGGGGATGTCAATAGTGATGGATGAATACGAAACTTGAAGAGTAATGCAATTTTTCTTAAACAAAGCCGTTTGGAGTTGCTCCACAGCTTAGAGGCAGTGCTGCAAAAAGGCAGACATATTCTGCGAGAGGCGGTGTTACAATACTGTCAGCTGCACTGCAGCAAAAATTACACAGCACAACCTCCAGTAGCTCAGATCCCTGAGTAGACTGCTGGAAAAAGAGAAGGAGAGAGAGAGAGAGAGAGATCTTCTACTTGCACAAATACAGTCAAGCTGAGAGACAACTGTTCGCTTTCACAGGTTATTCATACTGTTTGCAATCCAAACAGCACTACACACACCTGCATGGTAAGCCTGACAGCTAGCACAAGCAAAGCCAGAGCTAGCTACAAGCTAGGCTAGAGCTAATATACATTAAATAACATTCAGTCTGACAACCAAAAACTGATAAACCAGTGCTACAAAGCCAAAATAATACCCTTAGTCTATCAGCTGGCACACATGCTTTGACACACTGCGGTGAAATCCTGAAACACTAATGCGACTTTTGTCTGCAGTAGGTTATTTCAACACAAAAAATCCATGTCTTATTCACTGACACAATTTTTGTTTTGTCCATTTTCTATTGATTATTGCGTTAGAAATCAAATGATGATCCAGCAATGGAGAAACATTAAATCTGGCATTATATCCAAAGATGTAGTGTAACCAAGCACACTTTCTGTGTTTTAAAAAGCCTAAACTGGTACCTGGATTGCAGTCCCTGAAAAAATGTATGTCAGGTCACGGTAGTCTGCTGCATCCTTCATTACCCAGTACTAAGTACAGCCCAAAAAAACACATGTAACATATGGGGTGCTATAGTGAAAGGAATAGTCCTTGATCCATGAAATATCACTATTGTGTATAAAAAATGAAGACTCTAAACCTGAGGCTGCACATGAGAATCTGAACCTGTATTAAATGCTAAATAAACATTAACTTTGTAAAGCAAGCAGAGAGGAAAGCATACTGCATCCCACCAGAGAAATAAAAAAGCTCTTTGCAATCTAAATCCTAAAAACAACAAAAGAAAGCAATAATGCCAAATAATACATGGCATAACAAGACTGCATTATTTCGATCTTCCATTTTCATGGTTAGAAAGAAGAAAAACTCTCTTTTAGAGAAAAACACTCTTTCAGCACAGTCATTCCAACATTAACCTGAAATCCATGAAAACAACAATGTCTGGCTTTGAAACTGAGATGTATCTCATCATCAATTTATGATCCACTATCCATGCTCTTGGATTTGGAAGGAATCACTGCGGTATGAGCCGTCACAGACTTTAATGTCTAAAACATCAAACTGTAACTCTTACATAAACGTGATTTCACACGATGTTGCATTCTGAAATGTAACGCAGGTTTTGCTACACAAGCATGTGCCACATTCTCAACAAAAGGTGCAAGAAGACATCACAGCAGGCACTAGCTACAGTCAGTTTACTCATTTTTAGGTCAACCACTGTCATGCCACAGCAACATTTTGGGCAGTTTTTTCAAACATTCACATCTGCGTTTTGAGTGCCTGGCCTAAGAATGAAAGCAAATCGGCAAATGCATGTAGTGTGGGGGAGGGTCACTCCAAAATCAATGCTGTCTGTATCACAAGAGAAGTGGCGTATGGTTTGGAGTTACTATCAAGCTTCTTGCGGGTGATTCGCATTGATGACTGCATAAGGAAACCCAGACAGGTTGCCGAGAAGGAGGAAAGTCTGTAAGCAGTTCTGACAGATGAAAAGATTTGGCTGGTGCAGAGGAGTTGTTTGATGTCAACAGGGTGCAGCAACCATTGCAACAAAAGGAAAAATAAGGTCTCTCACACACCAAAATCATACAACCTACGGATATTTTTTCTGTTAGTGCAGCACAGCTGTTGTATAGGTCTACGCTGTTCCGATTTAGGGGTTTTCCAGTTTATTGAAATGTTGGTAGACTGAAAAAAAAATATATGTCAGTCTTACACATGAGTGTTTACGGCAACACTACTATGGCTCAGCTTTTCTCAATTATATCAGAATATAAAAGGTACTATTTTCAAGAAGGTTATTTAAGCGCAAGCTCCATGTGCTACTAAATTACTCCATTATCATTTGGCCTGAACACACAAGCCTGATGTAACTAATATACAAGGGACCTATTCAGTCAAAGTGATTACCACAAATTACATTTCAAAGGAAATTATTTAAAGGAGTCATACAAAGCCAATTTTCCACAAGCTAATATGATTCTTTAGGGTCATGTAGTTTATTTAAAAATTTCTCAAAGATAGTTTAAAAAATGCTACTTTTACCCTGTCAAAAACAGCTCTTTAGAAATCTCTCTGTTCTGTGTACTTCCCCTTTAAATCTTCACAAGCTCAGCTGACCCCGCCCCTCTTTTCCAATGCACTCTCAGAGGATCTTTTTTTAGCCGTATTCATAGTAAAACTTGTTAATTAACACATTATTAGGAAAGGCAATTTGCAAAGATTCATTAAAAGACATACTGACAGCTTCTGTAGGTGAGGCTGGATTATGAATGATTCGCGTGAACATAAATGCATTTTGGTTTATCAACCAGATGTAACGTTAATCTTCTGTCTTCAGTCACTCGGATGTCGGGAGTAAACCACTACTGCTCTGTTCATTAATACATACAACAACAAAACACCTCAATCTTTTAGGAGTCTTGCTTGTCTCTGCATCTCGGTCTGATGACGGCTTACTCAGGGCGGGTCTGAGGTAAGACACCAGTTCAGTCTGTGTGACATGCTGCTGTCAATCAACTATTGTGGGAGTGGCCATTTGAGAATGGCTTGATGTCAGAAGGGGCAACTTATTTTTACTAAATTAAACAAAACTACTGGTGGATCTTTATTATTGTAGGGTGGTGGGGTACACACACCAAGAAACTGTACAGCCAGTTTAGCATTTTAGCAGTGTAGACAGTATGTGTACTGCATGTTGCTGAATATGTTATATGAAAATGTTCTTACTTGATACATGAAATTAATGGGTTAGTACTTATATTTTTTAAAACAGGTTATTAAACTTTTTTGACAATTTATCTCTTACTTTCAGGGTATGGGTAAATTTCAAAATTTATGAAACATCTTCCTTTTAACCCCACAGGAAGCTGAATTGAAAATTAATTGGAACGACAGAGTAATTTACAAAATTGCAATTCAAAGAAATTCAACACAAAAAGAATCTTCATTATTCTATCACAAGATTCACACACAACACTTAAATAACTACACACTACAGATCAAATTCTGTCTGTTTATCCCTGATATGGGGAAAAATCTTTTCTATAAACAGCTGTTTTTTCATTTTTGGTTTAGTTTTGTTTTAGTCTTATAGCTCAACACTGTCCACCACATTGTTAGCATGCACAGAAATTGAAATTCTGAGTGAATTTATTTTTAACTTTTAAGCTTTATTTTTAAGTTATTACTGATGTTAAAATGTAGCATTATTTCATGAAAGTAAATGTAAAAAATTAAACAGTAAAAAACTAAAATCAGTTTAATTTTAATCATTACAAATAAAAAAAGGCATGACAACTTTATAATGTACAGTATCTTATGATTGAAAAATGAATGTCCGTTACATTTAACAGTATTATTCAATTATTAGTGTTTTTAAAGATTAGCATTATTGCATGTTACATGACAGGAAAGATGATCTAAATAGAAAAATAAATGAATAGGGATAAAGAATGAAATATCCAAACATTTAAAATGTGTAACATTGGCCAGTAACTAATATGGTGCCCATATATTGTGCGTCCTTAAAATGTATAATATACAATATATTAGTTACATAATATCCTCTAGACTAATGTTTCTGGCAATACCGGAGGTTTACAGATAATTTATCCTGAAAATTAAATAAGTTTTAATCTATTTGAATGTTTCTTTAAATTATAGTTACAGTTCTCCACTTTGTGTGCTTCCTCAGTTCATGTTTCTCTATTCAGTTCTGAACGGCCCACAACACTGGAGCACAAACGCAGTCACAATCACAGAATCACTGTGAGACAACAACATTTCTTGTTCGTATCATTCATTTTAATTTGATTCTTTATCACAAAGAGTGATCTATGTTACTCTGAGCGAAAGCCTATCGCTTGTCCTGGAGCGTGAAGAAGCTTGGTGTGCACAAAAATCAGAGCACTGTACCGGATAATGACTGGAGCTCATGCTCAGTCATGTGACCTGGACCCCAGAGCTGAAATAGTGCTGAGATGTGTCGTGGGTAAAACAGAGACAGGTTCAACTGCATAATTCCCATCCCACTACAGTAGCCCAGGACATGGAAGACTGCAAAAACACTAGTACTGGGAACCTGGGACCGTCCAAATTGCCACATGATTTATTGAGGCAGTCTGAAACATGCTGTTACGAGCCACTTTAATCAGTGGGGATAATTTTTGACAACATTAAAAAAAAAGGTTGAGTACACCTTTCTTACAGTTACGATATACGGTTATACTGTATGTGCATGCAGTGACGATGATTTATTCCTGCTGCATGTGATATGGATGCATCACAGACTCTCAGGCGCGACTTTCACAGATCATTTATCCTTGAGATGATATTGTTAAATATGACTCCAGAGCAGTACCCCCTGATGAAATAAATCTGATAGCTTAATAGTTAAAGGGGAAATATTACGACTGATAAGTAACAGCAAATTGAACGCATTCAATAAAAGTACAACACAGATTTATGTCTTCTGGAAACCTTAACAATACTTGGAACTAAAGCATAAACATGAATGTAATCTAAATTACAGCCTTGCTAAATGTAAAGTAAATACTGTAACAAATTAATGTTTTAACACCCTTAAATTTGAGAGCTGTAATGCATTTGCAAAATGTATTATGCTGTAAAGTAAATAATAAAAAATAAAACAGTTAGATTATGTTTTAGGTCTTAATAAAGTCACTGGTAATTCATGTGAAGCTTTCTGCCGAATAATCACTTCAGAGGAAACGCTATTGTTTTTTGTGCAAAAATGTTATTCAAATCGTAAGTTATCTCATAATCTAAAAGAAATAGGTATTTGAATGTTATGATCCCACAGGTTGCACTTATGATACATAGATAATGGCGCGCACACTAATCCAGACTGTTGTTTAACCCTTGAACACTGATGGATGCAAGTACAGAGAGCACTTGCTTTGTCCTCTGAGGGTATCAAGGCTAATGCCACCTTCCAGGGCAGCTGGCCAAGAGCAATCAAACTCTGCCTGCTTTGCTGTGCCGTGTGGCGCTGCAGCATGGAGCCACAGGAGCAACTTGATGGCAGCTTTATGTAAATGTCCACTGCGTCTAATGTGTTGCAGAGGGGCCATGGTCAGTCCTTGTTTTAATTGGACTGCTCTATATGTAAAGTTTATTCCATTAATGGGGCCAGAGAGAAACATGAGACAGGCCATGAATATTATCGGCAAACACAGCTTTGAGTGGAAGGAACACTTTTGGAAACTAAGAACAACTCTTTAACCCTGCAGCATGCTGCAAATGCAGCAATCAGTTACATCAGACAACTGTGAGCTATTTTAGCATAATAGCTCAAAATGAAGGACTTTTTTTAGCCGTACAGCAAAAACCGCTAAGTTTCTTTATACTGAGATGCAACAGAGTTAAAACTGCTGCTGTCGTGGTGACAAAAAAGACACTGTATAATAATATTGTCAGCTCTTTGCTATTCTAATTAGTATGTTTTGCAATACAGCGGATTTCAAATATTACTCCAACAGCAATGTTTTCTGCATGAACATGAGAACTGCATGAAGCAAACGTACTTCAGCAATATTCAGATATTACAGCAAGATCTTTTTTACCCCTTAATGCAAAGTGCACAGGAAAGACTTTCAGTTACAAAGAGGTGATGTTGACAAGGCTATGACTAAAAGAAAAAGCAACATTTGGAAAAGCAGAAACCACTAGTTTACTAATAGAAAAAAACTATGCTGACATAACTATGAACAAGAGAAAAAGTAACAGTTTAAAGAGCCTGGGAGAGTGATGAGCAGTGAGAACAGGATTCATTGTGCCACTATGAGAAGAAACCCAGCTGGGCTTTACCAATTATGACATACTCACTGTCTGAAATGTTTCCTGGGTGATTCTTCATTTAGAGCCCGTTGACTGCTTGAAACCTCGAAAAATGAATCATTTTCATCACATGATAAGATCATGACCTTCAAGTGGATTTCACTTTAATGTGTGGTGGTGTGAATTTTTACATAAAGTGTGTGATGGTAATGAGAGTTTTCAATTTCTGGAGAAACATTTGGGCAAAACTTGGGCTTTCTAACATAAGTAAGCTAGCAGCCGGTTAACTAATAAACTAACAAACTCTGGCTAACCTCCATTTCTAAAAGTTAAAAGATATGAGACCAGCCCAAAAGAGAGAGATACTGGCAAGTTTAATATTCCTTGCCTCTTAAAAAATGGAAAAAGTAATTAAAGAGACACAATAGGTCTAAGTCAGGGTAGTGCCATATAAATTCTGATAGGAATGAAAATGAAGCTGAGGGATAGGAGTACAGTGCGATCAATGGATTGTACTGTTGTTTAACAACATACCAATTTTTCAGCTGATGACAATTATTTCTAAAAAAAAAAAAAAAAATTTACAGCAGACAAAAACTCCTGTAAAACAGTTTTACATGATCTAGGACCTTTATAAAGTGCATGCCATTGTAAAGAGTGTAAGTCTATCCCTCATAGATCTGTGTTAAATTCAATATGACATTTAACCTGATTAACATCTATAGAAGGTTATTTATTTAAAACTATTACAGAATAACTGTTGATTTAAAAAATAATTTAAAATAAAATATGCCTAGATATGATGAACTTGAAAAGTCCAGGGTATAATTGCAAAATTTACACCTAAATACAAGGAGGATTTACTTGTAGCTGGATTTACTCTATGCTTACCAAAAAGTATCTGCTACAGATACAGTATTATAAAGAACTCATGCAAAGATCACATGGCTAAAATCTTTTCCAAAACATTGTCTTATCAAACGGTTCCCCTACTAGTATTGTAGCTGTATGTGATAACTAGAAAAAAAGCTGCCTGAAGCATTACCAATTTGGTCACTAAAAAAGGACAGTCCAGGATTCCAGTACTAAGAACCAACGTGTACAAAGATTGCAACAAGATGTTTAGGAAGTCTTCTAAATCATCATATCCCACTGCATTGATCTAAATTTAGAGGAAACTACTTAAAAACTTAAGCTTTTCAAGCTGTTCATAATATAAAGCCATTCATACCATTAATTGCTCAGGTTTCCTTTATTTTTCTACTAAAAACTGATGACTCACAAGGTTTTTTCCCCCATTTAGCTGAAAAGAACAAATCAATTCACTAAAATAAATCAGACTTCACAACAACACTAGAGACAGAACATCCCAGACTGTTTCTGATTATTTCCTAAGCTCACTTGTGTACAATACAGTGTAACAAATACAGCATTTTGTCATGCTAGTAAAAAAATAAACACTACAAATGACCAACTGTCTTGAGTTACTGTAAGACTACTGGAAAAGTTGCCAAGTTGCTGTATTGTTTGTTGCTAATAATAAGTGTTCCACCACGACCGCAGTATCCGACAGTTGCATATTGTCCAGTCACATCGCTAACTGAAACATTGCATTGCTGTGCATTTGAATAAAATTGAACTCTGCTCAACTTTGGTGCCTTGCCAGTGGTCACATATGTTGCCTCAAATTGCCAACTGTCATTGAAAATGAATGACTTCTGGTCACTTTGTTGCTGTACATCACTGTCAGTGTAAATACCCCTAACAGGCAGCATCCATACCACTTAAGCCCTTTAGTCACTCGTCAGTGTTTAGTCACTCCTTTAACCTAGTCAAGAGTCCCTGATTAATGCAACAGGTAAAAGGTAGTTAGTCTGTTAAGAGGTAAGCACAATGGTAATAATTAGGAACCTGAAAAACAAGTACTAATACACAAAATACTAAACAAAAATACAATACTATGAACTGCACTTCAGAGATTCACTGCAGCACATTGCAGTCAAATGCTTATTTTTTGGACATTTAGCAGCATGTGATAGGGTATCATATGTTAAGGGAAGAGCCGAGGCCTTGGCAGATAAGGCAGCACAAGCTAAGTTTTGTAAACAGGATTGTAATTTTTAAAGTGCACTAATGGCAGCACTGCAGAGCATCTAGACATTCAAGGGCACCTTTACCTGCACTGGACATCACTGTATGAAAGGACAGTTATATGGATGGGGGTCAGATTGGCAGCAAAAGTGAAAGAGTATCGATTACAGCAGAAGCCTAGATTTGATTTTGCTTGTAATTTAGTTGGATGTACAGAAAAGTGCTTTAGTCAGTATTTGTAGAATGTGACTCAAGAATCAAGCTGACATGGAAATAGCAACTCTCAAAGTATTAGCGCATTTCTTAGCCATTCAAACTACACACAGTTAATAAGATAATTCAAAATCCTTAAGTCAAAGTCCAAACTAGCCATTAAGGCAACGACCAAAAGTACAGTTACCTGGTTTTTACCTCTGCAGTGCTTAACTGCATGGCCCAACCCACAGTTAAATCGTATTGGTCCAAAAACCCACTCCATATTATTTAGTTTATAATACAAATAAATCTGTACTTCCACTTTAAATATGTATACACACATTACTTTTACCTGAAAACTTGTTGCATCACACTTTTGCACAACAGTCTTTTTTTTATACTTTATCATGTTTATATTCATCAAGTATGCATTAAATTGATCAAAAGTGTCAGTAAAGACATCAATAATGTTACATACACACTTTTTAATGTAAATTCTGTTCTTTCCAACTTTGTATTACTCAAAGAGTTTTAAAAAAGTAGTAGTTTCCACAAAACTATTTTGCAGCACAACTGTGTTCAACATTGACATGAATAATGAGTAATGTTTCTTATCCACCAAATCAACATATCAGAATGATTACTGATGTAACACTTCATCACATAACACTTGAATTAAAGGACAGGCTCAAGTCTATGGAACCATCTATGGAACAAGCACTTACAGAAACATGGACATGGACTATTGAGACTATTGAGAATTTTGCAGCAATCCTTAAGCAACCTTCTATTCTACTCAGCAGTCATAACTACATATCGACATACTAAAAATCCCCCAGAGCATCTTAGCGACCACTTAGTCATGCCTAGGCAATCACCCACAAAACCCTAACATCATAAAAGCAAATTCTGAACGGGTGTGAACCCCCCAAAAAACTTATTATACAATCCAAGGCCTATAAAGTACAAAATAAGCTAACTGTTTGTCTTAAAGCAAAATATTCATTCTATATGTGACAAAGATACAAAGGTGTTTATAATGGTTAAAATTCTTGTGTTCCCCTATGAGACACATTTTTTATTTTAAATGGATAGAGAGACGGCCCTGACAAACATGAAATTTCCATTATGAGTTATTACTGCCGCTGTTTTGACCACGGTGGATTAGTAGGTAGCAGAAAATTTGGGCTTTTAAGCAAGGTTTGAGGACGCTTTGATCAAAAGAACAAAAAAACGGAGGATGGCTTACAGCAAGACTGGACCGCTATCTCCAATTGCACTGATAGTCAGTGAGAGTCCACACAATGAGACATAATACATCCATCCCACAATAAAAAGAGTTATAAACTAGAGGAACAGCCAGATAAATGGACTAATGCATCATACTGCTTAATTCAGCAACTGGATGTCACATTATTTCCATAATGTCACATTGGTGCTGCTTTGTTGAGAGTTCTTCTTGCATAATCTAAAGAAAACTCAAACAGTCTTGATTCTTGAGGGTAATTTATTTATTTTTTCGGGTGAACTATGGTCTTAGCGGTCTCAGTAGTTGGTACAGTCTGAATGAATGTGTGTATGTTTCTTTGACCCTACAAGTTGTGATGCAGAAACATGCAGGTGTGTGCAAGCTCTCTCATTTAATGTTATTTCACCACCAGAAGTCACAACAGAAACCAGTTTGCCAATTCTGCACAGAGGAATGATCTAACAGCAGTTATGACAAACTATTCTATAAATAAATGCCATCTGAGAACAGATTGTCTATGTGAAAGCGAATCCTATGAGTCTTCTACACTCATAAAAGAACCCAAAACTAAGCTGCAGCTATTAAGGTTATGAATGAATGAAAGGTTATATGTGGCCCTTTGCTTGCATCCCGAGGGAGCAAGTTCTGTAACACCACACGCAGAATTCAGCAGGTTGAGAACCAACCTGTGTTTACCTCAGTCCTACAGCATCAGCTACCTTCATTGCAATCCACATTGCCAAGTGCAAGACTTTGTCCCTGCCAGGGAAACATTAGCCAACACAAGGCTATCAGAAAGTGCCATCTGCTGGAACAGAAGGCAGCCATTGAAACCACTCTTTAAAACTCTGGAAAAACGTTGCCTGTGACTTCTCCCTAAAAAAAGAACCAGGAGCATCAAGGGAGCGCTGCATATAAGAAGGTGTTAACTGATATGACTGAGATGTTGAATACAACAGAACTAAACTACGGTGATTACACTTCATGCAGCCGCTGCTGCATGTTGCGTTTCTAAAAATACAGTCTGTGTGTCGTAGACTATAACCAGCAGGCCCCGGCAGCACTCTGCTCTCTTCATTAATGTTATGCAGCTAAGACCGTAATAGCCATGGTAAACTGATCAAAAACCTCACGCTTTGCTACTTCTAATCACTGACAGAGTAAAGAAAATGATGGTTTCATTTCACTACGAACACGTCACCCTGGACATTATTGCTAAGGAGAGACAATCACTGCTTGCTGTGATTAAACTTTGGTCCTAAACTGTATTTTACAGTAGCAGCTTTCATTTGAATAGAGATTTGCCTGATAAATCTGCTCTTTACTTATCTGTGTAACCATTAAAATGTCTGCAGGATTTAATCAAATCAACTAATTAACTGTTTAGGTCTTTTTTTCATCAAAAATGCTCTCAAAAGTTGGTAGACCAAACTTATGAAATGTCATATCGATGCTTTGGATTATTCAATGATACTCAATGATGGCGTAGAACTGTAATAAAAGGAATTACAGCATCAAGAATGACAGAGTGTCCATTAAACTACAATGGAAAAATGTGTCACGTCAGCATGGGCAAACTGCTATGATCTACTACGCTGCAGTGTCAACGTCTAGGAAAGAAGGTGTCAACATCAACTTAGGACTCCCACCCATCCCCTCACACTCTGCAGTTTTCCTTTGTGCCCGTATTTGTCAACAGCTTTGTTAAATTAAAACTGCGCAAGTGTGCCCTGCAGACCGCCTTGTTGTGATTTGTTTTCGGGGAACGTGTGAACTGAACTGTACCCATCTTGCTGTGAAACAACAGGGTAGCTGTACGTATGTTTTGACTGTAATAAACTGCAAGCTAATGATCTCCTAACAAAGAGACAGATACTAATGACACAAGGTATTTGCACTGCACACAATCACGCAAGAATAAATGCTGCACAAGAAAGCCAGAGAGCAGCATCACTTTAAGTGATGCAGGACTGAGAAGGATGCTGCAGCATCCCTGAAATGAACCCAAAAGCCTGTTTCACACACATACACACACACACACGGCCCGAGTGAGACTGTTCGACCTGTCTTAACACTACATACCTGTGGGATTTAGTTGAAAAAAGTTGAATGTTAAAGCCTGTAATATCTGTGATTGGTCTCACCAGTAGAGCTCAAGTTATCCTCAGCTTGCCTGCATTCACTGACTTGCTGCACAAATTTGACTGCAGATCAGCATACACAGAGGGGAAGAAGACGCAATGGCTCTTACCACTTGGGTTCTTGTTCTTCTTAAGACTCTTGCCACAAAGACACTGCAGCATATGCGTTCCTTTGCTGAAAATGTTCCAAAGAAACCACATTGATTTGGGCGAGGAGCGATCCAACAGCTTAGACACACTGATAAAGAACAGATCCCTGCGGTTGCATAATAAAAAGAACACAATGGGATGCTCAGTTTTCCAGTAGTATCATAGAAAAATATGCATTACTATCCAAGCGTCTTCATGCAAGAGGTAAAATATTCTCTTTAGACCTGGCAAAACAAAGGTAGTCTTCTTAGTAATAAAGGTTGGTCGGTCATAAAAATAGATACTCTAAAAATTGCATGTGCTGCAGAGGGGGAACGTGCAGCCCGTTATAAACTAACGTGAAAGAAACGGCGGATCTTTGCTTTCCCTGTTAGTTCATCACTCAAATGAAGGGTGGATGGATGTGCACGGCATCAGAAGCCTGGAGGGGATGCATCCCATTTAAAAGCAGCGATACCTCCGAGCAAAGCGCACATTTCCAGCATCAGCTCACTGTTTCTCAGGGAAGTCTTCCTAAAACCTGCTGCTGCTGTTGCTGCTTCTTCTGCTGTTGCTGCTGCTGCTGGTCAGTAATATCCATGAGCTTTCATCAATGTGAAAGCACTGCACTGATGCTGATGCTGAGGATGCGGTTGGAGTGCGGCTTGATGTTTCACCTGTGCATTACTGATCCAGTCGCCTCCCGAAAAGTATCTCGCACGTATTCCTCTTTGCCTTGGATCTGTGTTGGATATAGACAAGAAGGAGGAGGGGTTAAATTGAAAGATTGCCTTTCCATTACGTAAAACACGTGGTTTGGGCTCTGGCATATCACCGACGCTTTCGGCATTTCGGCATAGAGTAGCGTTGGGAAATCCGATGCATTTTAGAGAATCGGTTCGTTCGAACGGCTCGTTTCGGTATAGCGGTTCGTTTGAATCATCGTTCAAAAAGTCTTTCCCGTTTTACTCTCCATTCTACTGCATTTGCTGCACTTAGTGTTTGTCTGTTATCAGTATGTTATCGGTTACATTTTATAAATGAAGGTGTTGTGGTAAGTGTATTTTGACTATTTTCATGTAAAAATTGACTAGCTTATAACTGTTTGATTCCACCGTAACTGAAAACCTGTGTGTTTGTTACGCCAGATACATTTTCACACATTCATATTTGCTGAATAAAGCGAAAAAGAAGGGGGGGGGGGGGGGAGCTATTGCAAATGTTTTGTGAATGGAATCGGTTCCTTTGAACGGCTTGTTGGACCCTTTTGTTTGAGTCACTGCACAAAAGCGTTTTCAATTTTACGTTTCATTCGTTTGCAATCATAAACTACTATTAAGTAATTGTAGAAATTTGTAGAATATAGAATTGTTCTAGAATGAAGAAAACAAGTGCATAACGTCTTCTATCGGCAAAATTTGTCTAAAAAAACAAAACAGAAAATGCAGTTAAAAACTTAAGTGTTTTTTCTCAGTTTGAAGAACATTTTAATAATCTGAGGAACCATTTCCCAGTAATAGACGTGTTTATGCCACCTTTTGAGCAATAAAAATGTTTCATGGATGTTTAAGTTCTTTATAGAACCAATGATTCCAATAAGTAACGTGTTTTGAGTGTAGCTATGCACCAAAAATCTATTTCAATCTAGCCAACTATTAATTATTTAACATAAACCTTCTATTGATGATAAATTTAGGCATTGCAGCAACACAATGCATGTGCCTATGTGCCTATTTACCAAGAAAGTAACACAAGGAGAATATTTTTTGCACATAATGAAAATGTGTATTCTAAAGACATTACAACCATGTTACAAGATTCATAACCTGTTTAAAAAACAGGTTCCTTGTCATTTCGAAAATGCTGTCTTTCGCATAATTGTTTTCCTAGAACAAAAACAAAAGAGCGGTGTTCAATTAACAGGATGCTCCACACTTTGATTTACTGCATTAATCTACTTTAACGACCTACTTTTGTTCAGCCCTAGACTTGCCACTCTTCTGTGATGTCTAGGTCTTTAGGGAGGTGGGCCCCTTTGAGGCTCAGTGTTTCTTGACTAAATTCCCCACAGAAAGTCTGACACAGCCCAATCATTCCCACTACTAGATGTTCACAAATCCCAAAGCTATGAGTCACAGAAGCAAGGGCCACTTCCCTGATTAAAGCAACAACACATTGCTGTAAATCTTTAAAAGATGAGCAAAGTGCATAGTGCTTACCATGCATGTCATCTTTGTGACACATAGAGTTTGGTAACAGCACTTTATTAAGATGACATTTTGCCCTGATTTTGCAGATAAGTGTCTGCAGAGACTGTCTGTTTAAGGGGTAATGCAGTGCTGAGGGTTTCTTCTCTGCTCTCGCTGCCAGACCTAGTATTGATCTGTTTCATGTAATGTAAAACATCATTGCACCCAAGGGAAGATCCTCTGACAATTTTGTCAGGCTTCATTATTATACTTCTTTTTGATTGTGCAGTAAATTGCTCATGGTGGAAGATTAAGATGTGTTTCTATTGATGCATTTTACCTCTGCATCAAACATTTAAAAATAAAAAGTCCATTAAACATAGCTTAAAGACTTGCAACATGCAAAATCTTCACAAAAATTGAATATTTTATTCTGATTGGCATATACAAAATATGTCTCACTTTGTATCTGACTCTTTTTTTTACAATGAGACAATTTCAACTCAAATTAATGAATCTTTTTATTTATTTGCTAAGTAGCCATGTAATAAAAGGGATCATGTACAATCGGCTGTTCATTATCATAAAGAAACATTTTATGATATGATTTTATTTTATGATAATGACCATTTGACTACATTTTATCCCTTATATAACTCATAACCCCATATTATTATGAGTGGATATCATTTTTATGATTTTTTTTAACTCTCACAGCTTATTTCTAAACTTTCCCCTTCAATGGAAAAGGCTCATGAGCAGCAAATGAAGCTTTAATATGAATCTTATTTGATGAGCACAGTGTCTAAACATCCTCTCTGGCTGTTCATGTGTGCACAACCCTCCAGTCTGTCCTTTCCACGTTTACTTATGACTAACCACTGCATGACACCACAGTACAATTCACTTGAATGAACGTTGGATATGTCTGGACCCTAGGCGACTGCACATATCGGGCCTGACCTTCCCTGCAAAAAAAAAAACAAAACAAAACAGAATGTGACTGTGCATGTAAAAGCGTTTTCATACAAATAATGAAAAAGCTGACCCAGCCCTGCATCTCTGAGAATAACAAGTTTGTTGACCACATTAACAAAATCACCTTGCTATAGGTGAAAATAGGATCTTAGAGTATTTTGTTCATTTTAATAAAGGCAAATAAAGTGCAAGTGCCCCCACAGTATGACTAACAGGGCAAGAGCACTGAACCTGCCAAATCCCACACACATATGAAGCAGCACCTCTTCAAACAGTCACTTAGAGATGTTTTATCAGACTGACACATGGCATCAGTGCTGGCATAAGCCTGCTTTAACAGTCTTTGGCTTTGATTCTATATTCATATCAATTTGTGTCACTCTTCTGTATTTTACAGATCTCTCTCTGGACCAGTTCTTCACATAATGTTTCATATACTGAATGAATTGCAACTGAACAGAATCTAACATGCATCTGATCCTGTCTATCACAAAACCTTGATTGAATTTGTCAACCCATTTGAATGCTAATTCCTGTTTGTTTGGCAATGCATTTGGCTCAGATCACCTGGAAATTGTGGCTGCGTAGCATGAGGGATGAAATATTGTGGGATTATAGAAATATGCGTTTTATCCAAAAGTACCCAAGAGTAAGTGCGTAATGCAAGCGAAACATAAAACGCTAAAAAAACTGTCCCTTAGTAGAGCCTGGGGCAAGTTAGACCTTTTACTGTCAGAGTTGCTTTAAAAGCAGAGTAGTGATTGACCCGCTATGGATATGGTGGGCATATTTGTCCATCGTCCTCGTCGTCCCTTGCGCTGCTGATGCACTTTTTCCCCTTCCATCAGATGACTTGACATGTGCAGTTCTTTGACTAGGCCCATGGATATTTCCCTACAGCAGTACTTTAATGACACTGTTCTAAATAAGAACTGCTCATGCGCCATGATAATCATCTTTCAGGGAATGTCCTAACCAGCTTAAGTTGAAAGAAGCATGGAAAGAGTGCTCTATATGGTTTGCCGATGTTCGCAGTATGTGCAGCATTTACTGTGATCTATAAGTAAAACATAAATTTGAGTTAAAAAAAAAAAAACATCTCTGCTAAGCACACCCAATAATTGGATGTCTCTGTGTGCAGCATGCAATATCCATGTTTTTGGGGTATTGAAGTACTAAAATAAAATGACATATATGTAAAATACAAAATTCTGATTTGTTCAGTATAGTTTCAACATATTCAGTATTTATGTATAATATTAAACATGTATTATTTTGTATAATATTTTGTACAACATATATTCAACTAACATTGTCCCTCTGAAAAAAAATAATTGTTTCACAAAATGCTTTTTCAGTTTTTACAAAAAAATTGTCATACAAGCAACATGTCACTTCACTCTTAATTTGTTCAAATCCATAACTCAAATAAATAAATTAATTAATAAAGGGTGTGCCTATGTGCTTGCTAGGTATTCTATTTTTTTAAAGGCCTTTTCTAAGGTTTTGTAATAGTATATGGTATCTATTCAAAAAACAACATTTTATTAAATTTAATTACCAAAAAGTATGTCTGTGCTAAGAACATGAGATGCCAAAGTTTAATACTTTAGGTTAGCAGTTTTTTTTTCTAGAGTTTTAGAAAAAAGCAGAGCAAAAAAATACAACAATTAAAAAATGAAGTTATAAGTCATGGTGTACTCTGCTGCATTAAATATATCAGGCGACACTGAATTTTCAGTTACACTGTTAATAAGAGCACACGTCCTAAACATGTCTCCTCAGCAGCGAGAGATCCTGTGGAGGATGTGACCATCACTAGACGCTACCTCTCCTGGGATTTGTTGCCTTGATCACTTTCCATCACAGTGAGAGAAAAACACAGATCTCGCAGGCTCCTAAAGGAGCACGTCTGGCTCTTCATTCTCAGTAGAGACCAGTGCTCCCCTGCAAAACAACAGGGAACAATGGGTATTTGTATCAGGCAACGTTGCCAGTTGAAATGTCTTGAGAGTGTACCACGCTTCCTGCTTCCATGACATTCGTAGAAAACAGACGACAATACGAATACGAAATTAGGCATGAAAAAAATCAAATAATGAGCATTGACTGCTTTTCCTCCTCACATATGTTGGCAGGAGTAGAAATAATTACTGGATAAATCCTTCAGCGCTGGCACAATAGTGTAACAGTACAGGACGATTTTCTGTTCCACAGCATTGAACAAACCTCTATATTGGCCATTTTTAAATGGCGTATGTTCCTACAGCTGATGTTCATTTGGTTCTTGAAGTTCGCAGAAGACTAGGAATAGATCATACACCACGCTTGATAATTAGACACCAACAGGTCCAATTGCGCAAGAGGGAATTTTTGCACATGGGCATCATCTTTGGGGAAAGGAGCTTACCAAACACGCTTTCTGCTAATGATGCCTGGCTTTGCCCGCTCCCTTCTGAGTTTCCCTGGAGCTAATTTACTGGAACATCGCCACCGTTGAGACTTTTTCAGGCCCTTTGCATACAGATTCTCAAGACACTGATAAGGAAGGAAAGCAACTTATGTATGTCAAGCAGAAAGAAAAATGCAACCTTTCCAGGTCACATCATCAGAAAAAGATGATTCATCCTATAAAACTCATACTACAACAGGCACAAATTAGGAGTTTTTAATTATAGCAAGCATAATATATTCTTCATTGTTAATTCTACATCAGAAAATAATTATAATAACAGAATGCAGAGAAAGACCGCTTTTAAGACCTTTAAGTCATAACTGTCTTATGCTAAAAAAGGCCATACACCATCCCAGAGAAAATCCAATTTCTGAAATGTTGCTCTGTCATAGCTCTAGAGATTTAAAGCTCGGAGTCATAAATCATTTAAGCATTAACTTAACTTTGTTTCTGATTTTCCTTCTGAAATTCCCTATAAAAAAACTAAAATAGACACAAATAAGTCAATTGCTGACATATAGTAAGAGTAGAGAGATAAATAATGCTGATTACATAGCTAAGATAATTTGGTCTTGGAAACTGAAATCACTGGCTTTTGATTGATGACTTTGATATCTTGGCAAATCTGAGCACAATTGAGATATTACTGACTATATTATCTTCTGAAGCATAAGATTGCTAAAGTCTATTTGTCAGGAGAAAATGCTGAGACTTAAACAAAAGTCTTTCAGTCTCGCTGCTTTTTGAGAGAAGCAACTGGGGCAATCGTGGCATAATGGATAGGGAGTTGGACTTGTAACTCAAAGGCTGTGGGTTTGAGTCCCAGGTCTGGCAGGGATTGTAGGTGGTTTACCAGTGCTCTCTCCACCTTCAGTACCATGACTGAGGTGAGACCCTTGAGCAAGGCACTGCTCCCTGGGGGCAGGGCCAGATTAACATGGCCAGGGACCCATGGGCTACAACTCTGCTCATATCTAAGCATATTTTGCTTCTTTCTGTTCCTCTATTACTCTCATTTGTCGCTATATTGTTTTTTACTCATCACAATGCAAATTAGCAGTTTGAAACATGAAAATAATCAGGAAAAAAATTCTGTTATGATCTGCTGTCATGGTAACAACATTTGTAATACAGTGAAAGTAAACCGCAAGACTTCTGTATTGT
>JAUMHP010000057.1:12279749-12313839 GCA_032361065.1 Enteromius trimaculatus
CCAGATTAACATGGCCAGGGACCCATGGGCTACAACTCTGCTCATATCTAAGCATATTTTGCTTCTTTCTGTTCCTCATCACAATGCAAATTAGCAGTTTGAAACATGAAAATAATCAGGAAAAAAATTTCCAAATTCTGTTATGATCTGCTGTCATGGTAACAACATTTGTAATACAGTGAAAGTAAACCGCAAGACTTCTGTATTGTATAGAGCATCTACACTGTTCATTAAGAGTAAGAAAGGGAAAGATCAGCCACTGTCAAATGCTCCCTGACAAAAGAGGTTGGAGCATTCCTAATTAAAGAAGGCAGTGTTTTCGACAGTCTTGGAGCAGTACTTAAAAATTTTAACCGGGCAATATTATCCAGACATTTTCTTCAATCATACAGATTTCAAACAACATGTAAGTAAATGCCATAACAGAATTGTTGGTACTGAATCAACTCTTCCTTTAAAAAAAAAAAGTCAAGCAGAATGAGCACCATCGGACGTCTGACTGTCTCCTTAGAGTTTCTGAATCTTGTAATCCTGCTTGGAGCAGTCTGGACAGCATCATTACTCACCTAAGTGACAAATTAGACACGTAACATTTTATTGCCTGTGATTAAATCATGAAGCCATTTTCAAGGCAATAAACTCCGACCTCAGTGGAGAATAAGTGACTAATACTAACGGAAGCTGTCATATAGTGTAAAAAAAAAAAAAAAACACTAACATAAAGTGAGGCAACTCTGCCAGACATTAATTTTCACAAAGAAGTGCGACAGTTACAGTAGCCCTTTACTATCAGATAACTACTGTTTGTCCTGTGAATTTTATATCAAACAAAAATACTGTATTATCACGCACATAATTAATAAGTCTGAAACTTTATGAATACATTTACATTTTTCATCATGTATCTATCCTGTTCAAATGCAAGCGATGTTGGTTTCTTCATGCCATCAAACCCTGTAGGTTAACATTACACTCTCAATATTGTAACAGTTCATATACCTGCATAAATATCACATTTCTAAAGAAAAGGCCAAGAGATGACTCACTGCTATCTAAATCGAAAGTCAAGAGAATAATTTCATACATTTCATAATTTCAATAACATAATCACTGCTTGAAATGACAAATGGAGTACAGTTCAGCAGAGGTTATGTTTACATGAACCATGCCAGTACAACAAAGACATCCAAGTAACTAAGCAACTGTTGTCAGGTTTTAAACTCTTCTACTATAGAGGCATTATATTAACTTCTCTAAGCAATGGCTAATATTCTTGCTGTTTAAACAACTGCATAAGTTGAACAAAGCAGCTAGACAGAATTCATACAATTTTAATGAACTAATACTTAATGACTACTGCTAATATGTGCACTTATTTACTAACAGATGCTGTTATTTTCAAGGAAACATTATGTACAGTCACTTCTTGAAGGTTAGGGTTAGGGTCAGTTAGTTAGTTAAATGGATATTACAAAAAACAAATTACAAAGTGGTTTCACTCATATCTGTCAGATTAATTTGTCTATTCTGGTCTAAATAGATCTTAGTCTGTCCCATTACGACAGGGCAACCCTCAGGGATCAGTGTTTGGTCCTATTCTGTTTAGTATTTATATCCTGCCTCTTGGACAGAATATTTGGAGGTACGGTCTGGGCTATCACTGCTATGCAGATGATACCCAGATTTATTTTTGTATATTAGTATTCAACCTGATGTCACTCGCACTTGAAACTTTATATGCTTGTTTATTGGAAATAAAGGCCTGTGTGAAACAGAACGTTCTTAAATTAAACTATTCTAAAACTGAGATTGTATTATTTGATACTGTACTCCAGCTTCTGTTAACAAATGTAACACAGTCGAAGTGATAGCCTGATCTTCCCTTCTGAACAGGTGCGGAACTTGGGTGTTATTTTTGATGCACAGTTGAGTTTTAATACTCATTTAAAAAATATTGCAAGATTAGCTTTTTGTCATCTGCGGAACATTGCACGCATAAGCCTCTCTATGCCTGATGCCTTTATAACATCTAGCCTTGATTATTGCAATTCGCTTTTTGCAGGTCGTAACTCTGCTGCTTGTGTATTGACCTACATGTCATCACACGAACACATTACCCCTGTACTTTCTCAACATCACTGCCTTCCAAGGCAATCATGTATTGATTTTAAAGCAGTATATAAAGCAGTACATGGGCTAGCACCAGAATATATTTGTAACTTGGTTACACAATCCACACCTGCTCGGTTTCTCCACTCTATTGACTCTCAAACGCTTTTTCAGCCCTGTTATGAATTTTAAAATATGGGAGGGGTGTCCTTTTCTAGTAATGCTTAATTACTTAAAAAATATGTTCCGTCAAATTCCAATAGTTCGTCTTATGGGTATTGTAATGGCTAATTCAACAAAAATAAAATACAAAATGTAAAGAAATTAATAAAAAATAAACAAATATATACCATATATAACTATATATATTTATCTGTTTGTGTGTGTGTTAAGATTATGTATTACGATTGTAAGCAGAAATAATCTACTTACGCTCACTCACATCTTCTGCTGAATGTCAAATCACAAAGGCAGTGGAAGCTGGGACAATCTCCACTCTCACTGTCCTTGAGATAAAAAACATCACATTACATTAGCCTTTGCTTGCATGTGTGATCTGTGTCACCTCTTAAAAGGTTACACAAGATTAAAAGGTTGCTTAAATTCTGTTGGGATCACACAGAATATTAGACGGCTTTCAGCTTTTCCACGCAAACAACAGAGCCCTGCAGGACACAGAATATTCATATCGGACAAGGACACTATGTAGGCCAGCCTTTAAATGGGTGAGGGTGCCCTCTCAATGGAGCTGCTGGTTTTAACTTCTTAGGAAAGTTTTGATAGCACACAAGAGGCAGGCAGAAGCGTTTAGGAAAATAAACGTTCTTCAAACTGAATGAATGGGTCTCATTTACAGTGGCTGTCTCTGAGAGTATCATTTCATAAATGTAGACCAGCAATGCCGCACTTTCTTTCTGAATGGCTGCCATGGCAACAACCACATGACTTGCTCAAAACTCAAGCTGAACTCCGGTCTCTGTTCATTGTTGCTTTTGGTGCAGGTGGATTCAGGCTATAGCGAAGCTAAGTAATGCAACATCAGGCTTACCAACCTGTTTTGCCCTGTGTTAATAAATACCTGCAACACAGATGGGACAAAAACTGCTTTGAGATGCACAGGAACAAGGTAAAACGGCAAGTGAGTTAGGAGTCTATGGTTAGGAGTCACAGTACACTAGAAAATTGTTTTGGATTACTCAGTGCTATTATCTGAGGTTTCATGGAGTTCCATGTTGATCCCATGCTTGCCATTAAGTGCTTCTTTGTAAAGTGCTATAAAAGGGTGTCTGTGTTTGGGTTCTCGGTCTAATAACAACTACAGCATAAACTGTTATCATACGCAAAATATTCCCAGGTTAAATTCGCAAAACCAACTATCAACGCAACTCCACCGAAAACCTATAACCACCTTCTTGTCAAGCTAAAGAAAAGACAGGTAGGAAAGCTGAACTACCAGCAGATGTCGACAGTTCCACCGTTTAATTGTCAAAACTCTGGAAACGCATGCATGTTCATCTTTAGCAAACATATTTGAGATATCATTCTCTCGTCTGTCATAACCAGCTTGAAGAAGAACGGGTTTCGAGAATCAAAAGAGAAAATCACATGCTTCTCGACAAAATGTCCCATATAATGCAGACCAGCGGGGGAGTTGAGTGTAAAAATGACTATGTGAAGAAAAGGTATATACAACAATGTAATATTAAATATCCAACAACGTCTATAATATGTACACATTTATATCGCACTTCATGGTTTTTGTCTCAGTCTTGGTTCGGAAAAAAGACAGCAGGAGCTGCTTCGCATCGCTGAAGAGAATCAGCGTATCCTTCAGCGCCTGTCCACCAGCAGGCCCCTCTACAGCGCTCAGGTGTGGCGCGAGCAGTGGCTCAAAAACCTTCAGCTCATGGACAACATAGGGAGATATCCGCGTCTGCACACAGCACATGTGAGCAAAACATTACTAAAATGTACAGTAGAGCAGACATTTCCCATTTTGTCCACTTAAACTTATGCATACTAAATTGAATAGCCTATGCCTATGCTTACGCCTACTGTATTAGTGCATAGTTCATTATGCATACTCTGACGTGTTTTTTCACATTATATGTTGTTAAAGGGATCCTCTTTGCCACCGATCTCAGCAGAGGGACATGGGAAGGCAGAGAACAAGAAAACTGCAAGAAATGAGCATGAGATGTCTGCATCAAGAATTTGATGAAAAGATTAAATCTGAACACAAAGATGCATCTTAAGATGAAGCATGATTCATGCAAGACAGGGTGTCGATTATAAAGATCAAATCTCTAGAAATATTCTTATGAAGTTAACTTATGCCGCTGCTGTTGTCAAGTACATAACAGTTCAATAACCACTAGGTGTCACTTAACAATCAATGTTCTGAGCATACACAGTGGGTTTTCTTTCTTTTATATCTATTTAGCAGTTTCAACATGTGCTTGTTTTAAATTCCGTGCTGTATTGTAATTTTGTTTTCAACCTCGTAATTTTCCAAGTTTAAGTCTAAATAAATGCATTAAACCAATTATGTATAGCATATACCCAATTATGACTATATGACTTCTAAATAACTAATAAAGCATTACAATTTAGACTCTTGGACTACACAATTCTGTGTTTTTGTATTAAATGGATGGTTTTTGAATTCTTAAACTGTATATTAGAAGCTTAAATGTCTAAAATATTATAATGAATACTTTAAAATGACACGTGCCCTGATTTCTTCTTGTTTGATTAAAATCTCTTTCTCTCTTTTTTTTATCGATTAGCTACGCCTGACTTTGCGATCACGAAAAGCGATATCATAACGCTGCTCGGACTCTCTGCAATCTACTTAGCAGGTCTGAACAAGTCGCCGAACATCACAGGGGTGGAATTAACTGAAAATGTTTTTCTTTTAAATGAATTAAGGATTAGTGACATTTCTTAACAACTGACATAGACATGATGTAAGGAACGCGGTACAGGTACGTCTAGTATTTATGTTATGCCGGGATGATAACATGTTGAAATGAGTTTATCAGACAGCTAGCTTTGCTAACTTTACTGGGGCCTTTAATAGATGAAACAGGAAATTTGACATTGTTGTCGAAAAGTAACGTATGAGTTAAATATACATTATTAAACAACCACGAGCAAAACTAAATGTGTCTGGCGTTATATTATTAGCCTGGCAGATTAAATGGATGAGACTATCTCAGATAACAACAGCCTACAGAAGCATCACTGCTTAAATGTGACATAGCTCAGTATTTATTTATCCTGTTTTATTTATCTTTATTTGCTCTGGTGCATTCTATTGTGTGTTAGTATTCGCTAATGAGCATTTTGCAATAACGTAACTATAAAATATTTTTTTCTGTTGTATCTCATCCACTTTACATCCATGTTGTGTCTCATCCACTGTTATGAATATACTAAAACAATAATACAACAGAGCTCTTTTCTAACGTGTTTGTAATAATAATACATAAGCGCGAACAGTCGTAAAATTAGCGAAACGTGTATATGATTAATAATACATAATAAACCACCAGCGTAATGACACTTTAGTTGTCCTACTACGGCGAAGGCTTTCTTCCTGAATGTTAGTGACGTATTAGGCGGGTTCGTGAATAGGCTTACCTGATTGGGTGAAAGGCAGACACTGGGAGCCTGCGCTTGTCAGGCGGCCAATCAACGAAGTGTACGAAGGCGAAGGTCTGGCTCATAGCTATGAAATATGTTAGCTGATTGAACGGTCGTACCGGTAACGGCAGCGTAAAGTAGTTATTATTCATGAGCTGGCCTTCGCCATAGTGCGGCTCTCTAGGAATCACATGACACGTGAAACTCGTGTTTGTGTTATGTTTTCATTTCCCCAGCTTTTTGTGCCATTCCTCTGTCCATAACACTTGACCACGTACAGCTAGTCTAGTGCCTTTCCTGTTTCTGAAATGAGTGAATAATAAATGCTGTAGCGTTAGGGATTGGTTACCACAATACATTTTTCTAAAATGCCAAAGTGAACTGATATTACATTGTCCAGAAGTATTTGTTATAAAGGCAACTTCTCTTTTACAATCTCCCTTGTGATCTTTTTTTTTTTTTTTTGTAGTCAGCAAGTCTGATCACATGTCTCCTTTTCCTGTGTAAATTGCTCACATGACTGACTTTTACATCAGCCTTAGTGTTTTATAGCTTAAAGTTACTGACTTCAGGGTTTATTTAGACATTACTGAGACTTTGTTTATTTAGACACTGAGAGTACCAAGTCGATGTTTATTTAGTTCACAAATATAATCAGACATACATGGAATTGGTTTTAATTGTCTCTCAGGGGCAGTGACATGGCTGCTGAAGACAAGGCTTCCTTCTCGTCCTCTGCGATGGACTGGAGCTCAGAGCCGCCACTTTCTCCCACCAGTCCCTCCCATCTAACGCACTTCAAACCCCTGACCCCCGAGCAGGACGAGCCGCCCCTGCGCTCTGCCTACAGCTCCTTCGTCAGTCTATTCCGCTTCAGCAAAGGTGAAACAGATTTTTTTTTCCATGCCATTGTGTCATAATCAACACCTGCATCTGCATTTCCTGTTTTTCAAATCATTGATGTTTTTGAAAGGTTCACTGTTTGTTTTCCGATTCATGGATATCATCCTACATTTATCTACTTCATGCAGTTATGTGAATGTAGTTTTTAATGGGTTTTAATGGGGTTGATAGCACTATGGATGCATAGTACTTTGTATTACTGATTAACTGTTTCCTTGCACATTAAAAGCATCAAGATTTGTAGCTTTTTAATACCTTGAATTTGATTTCCGTAATAAAAGTACAAGGTCACATGAAGTAGCCATTCTAGTTATAGAGAATGTGCTCTAGTGAAAATTCCAGAAACCAGTGGTAAGAATTGTAATGAACCGTGAAAGGAAATAAACAGTCATTTGATTTTGTTTAAAAGGTACCAAAAAAACAGTGCCCATTCTGCATGCTTTCATGTGTTTTTGTTGTTGTTTTGGTCCCTGTGTATATCATCAACAAAACATTCCTGCTGGAAGCACCCATTACAATGAAATTATAAGACACAAAGCTTTAAGAAATAATAATTAGGTGCATCCTGTCAACTTGGGGCATATGAGTGTTACTCCGAACTGGTCATAGGGCTAAAAGAAGTAGATGACCTCTATTAAAGTAATAGTTCGCTCTACATTAATGAGTTAACAGCGTACTGTGAGGAAAGGATGTGTGCTAAGAACACTATAGAAGTGGAACTGCTACTGCATGTGCATAAATTATGCAAAAGATGATACTCTAGTCTAAGGGATAGTTAAGGGGATAGGGAAGTTCAACATTTGCATTTGTGTTGGACATTTGAGGATTTTGTTTAGGTAACATATTTGATCTGGACTGTGGAGCTGAAGAAATACTCTGACATACAACAGAGAAATGTCAGGAATTTAAACTGGATTTCTTTGAATATTATTGATGTATTGATTTTAAAGTTAATCAGTATGATAATCCATAAAAGTTTAAATTCAGCTAATTTTTTTTTATAGTGATCAACTCTCTAATCTCTCCCTTTCATTCCCTTTAGAAAAAACAGGTGCAAACATTGCACCAGCAAAAAAGATTTCTAAACTTGGTAAGTCTAGATTTTGTACGGAAATACAAGTGTAGAAAAAAATGATTGGGGAAAAATGATTTCCGCAAAGGAGGATTAAAAGACAAGAAATGTCAACACAATGCAAATTCTGTCTTTAAATCAGCCAGTCGCCGCAAAAATTAAAATGTTCTACTTTTTGATGGAGACAGAGCTTTTCTGTGGTTTTTAATTATCAGAGGAAGGACGGCCTCCTTCAGTGACCGAGAAAAGTCAGTCGGCTTCTTCATCACCGCAGGGGCCACGGCGCAACTGGGCAAGTCCCTCCCATTCTATACATGGCTCCGAACCCCAGAGGAAACATTCCGAACTTCTCAGAAGAACATCCACTGCTTCGGGTATAAACACACAAAATTGCATATACAATTGTCTTGTTTACATCGTATTTGTTCTTCTGTAGAAGAGAATGCTACAATCTGTATTTTGTAATTTTGTTCTGTATTCTTCAAAACGTGCTCTCGCTAAAATTAGAAAGGCCAATCCTATCAGTATCTTTGATTGATGACTAGTCTCTGCAGCGTGGTTCTCACAGGGTTTATCATTGAAGATAACAGTGATTCGAAGGCTAGACTCTGCCCTCATAAGATCCATACCGCTCTCAGGAGAGTCACTGGACATTTACTTTTAGTGAAAATACAGGCAACGGTCCAGTAAATCCAGGAGGCAATTTTTGTTTGGCTGTAAATCTGGAAAACTACATTCTGGAGTTATGTTCATAATTCAAACAAGTATTGTGAACCATTATTTTTATTTGTAAGTTGCAAGATGATTTCAAAATGACTAAAAGCTAGTTTGTGAGTTTTACGATACAATATTGCATGTGCAGAAATCTTTTAGGCTAAAGTTGTTGTATGTTCCTTTGTGTTCACAGTGGACTGGGAAGGTGAGTAGTCTTTATTTAATTTAATTTGTATGAAGTCAGTTTCATATAAACCTAAAATCTGCTTCAATTCATCAACACAGAGTTAAACTTTATGTGTATACTGCAAAAAGAAAATATTTTCTTTATCAGTATTTTGCTTTAGAAATAAATTCCTAAATCCTATTTATTGCTAAACTGAAATATACTAATTAGTATACTATAATATGAGAGAATATGTCTATATACGGTAGGTTATTTTTTTCTAACACACTGCCAAATTATTTTAAACAATCCCCACCAAGAAACAACTGACAAATGTTTTGAGGTAAAGTTGTTCCTCTGAAAACTGGAATCTTACTCTGTTATATATATTGTTTTAAAGCTGTTTAGATATGCTTACTGGGAAAAAGGTACAGAAAAACTGATTAAGAAAATGAATTTTGCAGCATGTAGTTTTAAGTGAATCACATGTGTTGAGCTGAACATTTTGGTTATAAGCTTTAGTTGTTGGTCTTAGTATTTCTCACATGCTTGTATTCACTCATAGTCTACACATGAGAATCATAACCCCACAAAGTTTCCTGAAAATCCTCGCTGACATAAGCAATCATTGACAGGATAAAGGGTGCTGATGGAAATTAAAATGCAGGCTTTAGTTTTGAATTTGCATGCGTGTCATGCAATTTCTCCTGTATATCGTACTTCAAAGTAAGTTTAATATTTTGCTTCATTTTTGACTTTGCTTTTTTGGTTCTTTGCATTTATAGAGGGTCGACGGAAATCAGAAGCTCCTCTGGGCAGCCACGATCCCCGAACAGCTGTCCAGCTACGCACAGCCCTCAAGAGGCTCAAGGAGATCATGGAAGGGAAAAGTCAGGTATTGATTTGCAGTGAACTAGCTGTATCTGTACTTTTAAAGGATTTTAAGATGAGTGTCATTGGAGAAAAAAAAAAAAAATCTAATGTTTGAGTATTTTTTTGCATGTTGACCCTAAGTTTACAGACAAAAGAGCTTAACTGCATTGTGCAGAATCCACCACAGAGTACAAAAGTAGTGGGTTGCAGTGGATTATAACAGATATTAATTGTGTTTTTTATGTTCCAGGACAGTGATCTGAAACAGTACTGGATGCCGGACAGCCAGTGTAAAGAGTGTTATGACTGTAACGAGAAATTCACAACTTTTCGACGCCGTCACCATTGTCGACTCTGCGGTCAAATCTTCTGCAGCCGATGCTGCAACCAGGAAATTCCTGGCAAGTTCATGGGCTATACGGGTGAGTGTTGTTGCTGTGTTCGCTGTGGGGAGCGAGGGTCTCATTCTGACCACGGGTTTGTGGACGTAGCCTCTTTGATGAGGCGTTCGACAAGAAGATGAGCAGCTTTGTCAGATAAGAGAGTAAGACTACCATTAGCATGCTGCGTGTTTGCGGTGGTTTGACATTTTTGGGTTTTGATGAAAATGGGTTGTAGAGTGACTTTTGAATTTGTGGATTAACTGGTTTGATTTTAAGAAAAGGTAAGAATTTGGTCTTTCAGGAAAAAAATAGTAAAAAAACATTATTTCCTCTGTATATTTTTGCAGATATTTTATGCTTTAAGGTCATCTGAGCTATTCGGATTTTGATTTCTGAGAAACTGTTACTTCGGTTATTCTTATTTTTACATTGGTTTTGGACCCCAAACATTTAGCTATTGACCTTTTCAGGGTGCACTAGTTCAGAAAGCTCTCTGCCAGGGTTTGTGGTTGTCCAACTTGTCTAATCTTCCCTCTTTTTGCTTTTTCCACCCCATACTACAGGTGATTTACGCGCGTGTACATACTGTCGTAAGATAGCATTGAGCTATGCTCACTCGGCTGACACAAGTTCCATCGGAGATGATCTCAGCGCCCTGTCTGACTCTCCCTGCTCTGTGTGTGTTCTGGAGCCCACCGAACCACGCACACCTGTGGGGGGCCGCAAAGCCAGCCGGAACATCTTCCTGGAAGAGGACCTGGCCTGGCAAAGGTGATAACACAGAGAGAATCAGAAATGGGGCGGGGCATAAGGACGTATCATTACATTGTTCCTGCTCACTTTACCTTATCCCTCTGGTGTTTCTCTGCTCTGTTTTTAACTCTGCTTTTCTTGCCATGATCATTGCTCTTGGTGTTTATCCCTTTAATTGGAGGATTGGCCATTACAGTTCCATCTAGTCAAGTAGCCTGTTGATTTAGAGTTTTTCTTCTGTTCCTCATCTAAAGCACGTACAAGGAAAAGTGTACAGTTTAGAATTTGTTTCTTTAATGTTTATATTCATTAAAATCACATGAATTTTCAAAAAAAAATTTTGTGGTTAAATTTAATTTGTAAACAAATTGAGAAAATATCAGAATTGCAAAATATTAGGAAAACTGTTTAATGCTTAATGCATGAAAGTAATGTTACAATACAAAAAACTAAAAAAAACATCACTTATACTTACTTTTATAACAATTAATTATGCTTTATTACATGCAAGTAACTCTAATCCTAACCTTAACCATTTAGTAAGTACACGTAGTTAATCAATATTACACAGTACTTAAATGTATAATGGCATTGTAACAACTACAGCTTAATTTTTTATTTTTTTAAGGAGTAAAATATGATCTGGACATGTTTTCAGACTATATTTATATTTAGGTCGACACACATTTATTGTTTTTAATATGTTGTAATCACATCTCCATGCTGTGTATGTTTTTATTGTACTGTAGTCAGTGTTTACTCATTTAAGAATTCTTTTCAATCTGACAGTAAATCATTCCAATTAGTTTTTGCATTCAGGACCGAATTTCGCCCTTGACACACCAACCGTAGAACAGTCACATGATTACTGTAATCCGAATAAACTTTGATTCTTTCTACTCTCCTATATTCAGTCAGCTGGCTCCTTCTTCTCATGTGTTGTGAGTCCGTCTCAATGCTCATCTTTTCTCCTTTCTCTCTCCATGCATAGAAAAAATTCCATTGGGATGAGGAAGAAGTGAGTTTTAGTGTTACTTTTGTTTTGCATGACCTCCTAGTGAAGACATTCTGCTGCTCTTGTGTCTGACCCTGTTTCACGCATAGCTTGAGTGTCATTTATTACTGTAATATTTGAAAGGGAAATGGTTAAGCTGTTGCTGGGGTTTATTTGTGTGTATGTGTGATTACTCTAGTCATCAGGAATCTCAGAACAGTGGTCTCAGTTCCAGACTTACAGCAGTCCACGAGGATATAGGCAAGTCTCCAGCCAGAAAAAGGTCAGCTAGTGTGACCAACCTGTCCTTGGACCGTTCCGGCTCATCCATGGTTCCTGCTTATGAGAGTTCAGTTAGCCCACAGAATAGCCGGGCCCTATCCAAGACTGACCACAGTGAAGAGGAGAGAAAGATCCTTCTGGTAACAACTGTCTTTTACAGGTTCAACCTTAATTTCCCGTTCAGGTTGTTATTATAACAGCTTGTTATCTTGTAGGATTCCTCTCAACTCAAAGATCTATGGAAGAAGATTTGCCACAACAGCACAGGAATGGAGTTCCAGGACCATCGGTATTGGCTGCGCACGTATCCCAACTGCATTGTGGGTAAAGAGCTGGTCAACTGGCTCTTACGGAATGGCACTATTTCAACCAGGTAAGAACCACTAAAACTGAGTTTTATTTTCAGTTCATTGCAACTTCAAACATGGTCAGATGCTTTAATTGTACATGATTAAATAGTTTTGTTTCTTCTTGGTTTTTTCGACACAGAGCTCAGGCCATCGCTATCGGACAGGCTTTGGTGGATGGCCGCTGGCTTGACTGTGTCACTCATCATGATCAGATCTTCCGTGATGAATATGCCCTATATCGCCCCCTTCAGGTGAGAAATAGTTTATATTTGGACAGTTGTTTATCTTTTGTGCATCCTTTGGGGCATTTTTATCTATTTTTTTTTTTTAGGATTTTGGCTGATAAAAAAATATCAGTCATCATTTGCTCTCTCTCAAGTTTAATACCAATCCTATATTAAACAAGAAAAAAAGTTATTCTAAAGAATGTTGGTAAACAACATTTTTTCTAGTATTTTCTCTAACATTTTCAAAAATAGGTTTTGCTTGAGGAATCGTAGAATTTCTGATGAATTTCTTTGTTTTGCCAAACACAAAGAAAGAAATTTTGAAGAAAGTTTGTAACCAGGCTAGCTGTTTTGGGTCACTATTGAATTCCATCGTATTCTTTTTATGAAAGTCAAAAGTGAGGTGAGTAAATGATGACAAATTTTTTCCCATTGAAGCAATGGAAAAAGCCCAAATAAATTTAATTGAAATACAGAAATGGCTGCTTAATAGTATGCATATGGAAATGAGCATTATGTCTATGAATATTTGATTATAAATACTCATGTATACATGTTTATAAATATCTGCTTGTATTGTAACCCGCTGAAATGTATTTTACTCTATGTGTTAGACTTTAATTTTGTTACTCTCTGTGTTATAATAATTTTGTGTGTGCACATGGAGTGTTTGTTTGTTATTGTGTTAAAGTTATGCTATTGTTTTATGCTATAGTGTGGATGTATTGATATGGATGTCATTGTGGTTTGAATTTATGTACTGAGAAATGTGTGTGTGTGTGTGTGTGTGTGTCTAACTGCACAAAAACAAAATGCATCAAAATGAATATTGTTGTTTAGAAATCTGTAATAATTGAAAAAAAAAATTGCTTATCATTTAATAAGCATTAACTGGGTTTTAAAGGGTTAAAATCATATAAATTAATTTTTAAACAATGCATTCAGGACTGATGTTGGTTAAACTCTGATTCTGATTTGGCTTGTTTATTGCGAAGAGAACTATACAAAACCAAGCTGATTTAGATTTGATCATCCTTTAGTCTTCACTAATGTGTTTGTTGAATTTCAGAGCACAGAGTTCTCAGAAACCCCTTCTCCAGACAGCGAGAGTGTGAATTCCTTGGAGGGACACTCTGAACCTTCATGGTTTAAAGACATCAAGTTTGACGACAGTGACACAGAGCAGCTAGCCGATGACAATGACTATGTCACACCAAGTAAGTACCCCTTGAATGTTAGCATCCTATAGCAGTCAGTCCATCTTGGCATCACCAACTTGCTGGTCCCCTCTCAAAACTTTTCAGATTCAGCCAGCCCCAGCAAAAGAACGTCTGTCAGCAGTTTCCACTCTGCAGTGGATAGTGACTCAGCCGCCTCCATCAACATAAACGTTGAGCAGGACAATGTCAATTTCCACATCAAGAAGCAGGCCAAGTATCCACATGTGCCTCCTTACCCAGCCGAGCAAAAAAGTATGGAGCCCCATGACCCATTCACCCCAGAAACCGACATCCATGCACCAAGTGAGAAGAGGCGGAGAGGCCCATTGGCCATCCCGGTTTGCCTCAGTCTGCTTCAAAAGCAGCACTAACTCACTGGCTCTGTTCCAAACCCTAGTGAGCTACATCACTCTAGAAAGGCAGCTACCTAGCTAACTCAAAGAAACCTCAATGAGGATGTTTTACATGTGTAGCAATTTGATATTGAGGAAGAGAAAAGGTCTTGATTTTTTTAAAGTTATGAACAATTTACATGTTTTAAACAAATTCTAAATCTGATAAATAATCATAATAACCTGGAATATGCATTCCAAGTTTGCTTTATCCTTGAAGAATTCATATGCAACTGCATCATTATGAAGCTAAAATGCAAGCTCTTATGAGACAGCCTAACTTTACTGCTTTATGTTTGTAGCTGGCTTTGCATTTATCTTCTGTAGGTAGGCAGCTCGCTATGGTTTGGAACAGAATCAATGTCTTGCTGATCTGAGACTCACCAGTACTAGTCCGACCCTCCAAACTAAAACTAGCAACTGATGTGGCAGCCCTAACTGTGGCATATAGTCCAGCATGAATGATTTTTTCCGTCTCAGCCTCACATGGTTTCCCTTCCCAATACAACATTTCATATTAATACATTTCCAGTTTGTCATACTACCTCACAAGCATGGCTTTCTGCTACGTCATGCGTGCCTCACAGTTGCAAAGCAGTAACACTGACTTCCACTTCCTCAAAATTACTGTTGAAGCTAATCCATTGTCCTGTGCCAGACTGTGGCATGGTTTTATAGCAGCATTTACTCTAATTAACATTGTATATAATTCAGTGTACTCTGATGTCTACACCTGGCTGTTCTGTCTCACATTCACTCTCTCTCTCTACATCAGTGGAAGTCCTGCTCTCTGAAGATGGAGGTCAGCATATATCCATCAGTGATGCCTTCATTAAAGGTAATCGCAAGCTTTATTGTAGTTTGATTCTAAAATCCTTTTTAAAAAAAGATATATGTGGTTTGAAGTTTGAGCTTAAAATTTAAGTTGAATTTTCAAATAAATCTAAAACTGGTGAGTAAAAGCAAAAGGACAGAATGGACCTAAAGATGGTAACCGATTATAAAAGAGTATTATGAATTGACAAATCAAAATTTGATCTGATGTGGAACCTTTTTGATCATAAGGTCTGTCAGAAATTTCCTACGATCAAGTCACATCTATGGGAAGTGCAACAGAAAGCATGGGATGAAACTTTATTCTAATTATTTTCATAAACTGACTGCTTAGACCTAAGTTCTGCAAAGTTATCATTGCTTCATTTTTCAAGAAACAGAGTTTGAAGAACAGCATTAAGTATATATAGTCATTTGTTATAATTATAATTCTCAATTTGTTATAATAAATTCTGTTTTGTAAGTCTCTTCGCTTAAAAGTTTCTGCTAAGTGCATGCATGTAGATGTACTTTTTGTGTTAAGTAAGTAAAAATAACAGTTCTAAGACGGTATACTGTGCATGACCTATTGTCTGAGCAGTGTTGATGGGTTTTTCCTCTGTAGAGTCTCTGTTTAATCGGAGAGTTGAGGAGAAAGCTAAAGAGATGCTCTTCACACCTCTCGGCTGGCATCACAGCTCTCTGGACCAGCTGCGGGAGGAGAATGGGGAAAAGAAAGCAATGGAGCGTTTACTGTAAGAGACCAGAGGAATGCTATTTTTAAAGAATAAGATATATTTTTTAGTTTTGTTACTTCTGTTTGCAGTTAGGAGCAAAATACTATACAACAATGTGGTTAAAAATTGTAATAACAACATAGTATCATTAAAACACTATAAATATAGTTTAGTGTCTACTTTATGGTCACACAAGTATCACATATAAATCACGTGTAAGGAGTTTAGGGACTTTTGGAAGCAGGCATCATGATAAATGCTTCCTCTTCAGGTCGGCTAATCACAGCCACATGATGGCGCTGCTGCAGCAGCTGCTGTACAGCGAATCACTGTCTCTCTCTTGGCGTGACATCATTGTGCCTGTGGTGAGGCAGGTGGTGCAGACGGTGCGACCCGATGTGCGCAGCTGTGATGACGACATGGATATCCGTCAGTTTGTCCACATCAAGAAGGTGAAGAACACAAATGGACTCAAAAATCGATGAATCTAGTTCTACCAGATAAATGCCTTCTAATATTTGCTTTTTCATAGATTCCAGGTGGAAAGAAGTTTGACTCTGCTGTAGTGAATGGCTTTGTTTGCACAAAGAATATTGCACACAAAAAGGTTTGTATTGACTGAGCATTATGCCACAGAGAAGGTCATGAAGTATTTGTGCTAAGAGTGCCGTCACTTTCTCCACAGATGAACCCTTACATCAAAAACCCCAAGATCCTTCTCCTCAAATGCTCCATTGAGTATCTATACAGAGAAGAGACTAAGTTTACTTGCATTGACCCAATTGTGCTACAGGTAACGGCCACTAACCCCTACACTGTCTCTGCAAATCATCTTAAGAGAATATGCTGAAAATACAAGAATCTGAGAAATGGTTTAATTTGCAATTTGTGCTTTCCAGGAGCATGAGTTTCTGAAAAACTATGTTCAAAGGATTGCTGACGTCCGACCAAACCTGGTGCTGGTGGAGAAGACTGTGTCCCGTATCGCTCAGGACATGCTACTGGAACACGGCATTAGCCTCGTGATTAATGTCAAACCTGTTAGTACCTTCTTCAAGGAGTTCTTTAAATAATATTAATCTCTTTAAAAATGTGCTCTACATGGCTGCCAATTGATAATGCCATAACCAGAGAAGACATGGCAGTTGTGTTATTTTGATCTGGTTTGTGAATGTTTATGTTAAAATATCTTTTTAATCAACACAGCAAGTCCTGGACCGTGTGAGTCGAATGACTCAGGGAGATTTAGTCATTTCAATGGATCAGCTTCTTACAAAACCTCGTCTGGGTACCTGCCACAAGTTTTACCTGCATTCCTTCCAGCTGGCAAATGGTGAGTCTTAATCTCATGTCAGGTTGAACTCACTTTTTTGATTAGAATTGTTCTTTTTAGAGATGCTATTAACCATTATATAGGTTATTCTTTTTTTATATATATATACTTTTAGATTACTTTTATCATCATCTAATACTCTAAACCAAACAAATCTGTTGACATTTGTTTTTACTGGTGATTTAAAAATGATTTATAAAATCTGCTTGATTCTTTTTGTTTTCAGATGAAATGAAGACCCTTATGTTTTTTGATGGCTGTCCTCCTCAGCTGGGTTGCACTGTCAAGCTCCGTGGTGCTTCAGAGTATGAGCTGGCACGGGTGAAAGAGATCATCATTTTTATGGTGTGTGTGGCGTACCATTCACAGCTGGAGATCTCTTTCCTCATGGATGAGTTTGCTATGCCTCCCAGCCTAGCTGAGAGTTCCTCTTTTCCATGTCTCCTGGAAAGCACCACTTTGGAGGAAGAGGAAGATGATGGTTCTACACTGGGGGATGACAACCTCACGCTTCTTCCAGAAGGGGACTTTGAGCCAGGGCTTCAGGAGATTATCAAATCCCACAGCAGACAGACTTCGATCTCAGAATCTTCTCATAAAGATGGAGAAAGCCCCAGAATAAACAAAAATGGATCGGTTGCTTCATTCTCCGGAGGAGAGGAAGAGATTATAAAGACCTCCACACCCTATTCATCCTTCACTTCCAGCCTTCCCCAGCCGGTGTCACCCCCTTTCCTAATTTCAGACCTAAAAGAGACGTCACAGGAAGTGGTTAAAGTGCCAGGTGAGGAGGAGAAGAACAAAGAGCTGGAGGAGACTCTGGTCCATAGGGAGAGCACCAGCTCTGAGACCTCTCTTCCACCAACCCGGCTCTTTAGGGATCCCTTACAGGATGACACAGGCCTGTTTGTGACCGAACATGTAGATTCTTCAGATGACCGCCTCAAATCCATCACAGCTTTGTTTAAACAGGAGCTAAAAGACATTATTCTCTGCATCTCACCCTTTATTACCTTTCGGGAGCCTTACCTGCTCACGGCTCCTGGACTTCGTTGTCCTAGCCGGGATTATTTCCCAGAACAGGTTTACCTTTCACCTCTCTTGAATAAGGACTCGAAAGAGCTGGACGGACGCCGCAAGAGGCAGCTGCTGAAAGAGTCTGGCCCGAGTTCTGGCAGCCTGACCAACGGTTCTGTGTCGTACCAACGGACCATCCAGATTTTGCCCTGTCACAAACTCACAGGTGCCCGTATAATAGAGCTGCTGGGCTGCAGTCAGGAGCTGGCACGCATGCTGGCTGACTATCGTGCCCAGGGGGGGCGCATTCGGCAAAGGGAAGGAATGCAATTTCATGAAACCCCACCCACAAAGGCGCCATTAAAGTCAGACAGTGAAGAAGATAAAGGGGCAGGACTGAACGAAATGACTTGGGCTAATAAGGTGAGGCTTTCTTGTCTGCAAGTATGTTTATTCTGTTACATTATCGCACATAGTTAGACACTTTCAGTGATAAGGGTGCACAATAGTTTTTAATCAGGGAAATAGGGTAGTTTACCTTTAATAAAGAATCATAGTCAGACTATTTGCTAATACTTTTTTGTGCGGTTGTATTTTTAGCATACATATTACTAGAATATTAGCAATTTATTACTGTTTATTAAGCACATATTAATCCCTTATTCTACATGACCTTATTTTACCAGTACCTACACTTAACTACCTTACTAACTATTAATAAGCAGCAAATTAAGAATTTATTGAGAGAAAAGTCGTAGTTAATAGTTAAGTGTTACCAACTATTTATTATATTGTATTATCTTTTCAATTTATGAGGCTTCTGTTTTAAATGCAGAAACATGATTTGTATTATTTAAAAAAAAATACTTCTTACAACAATGACTTGTCTTTATTTTTCAGTTGGACTGTTTAAATCCAGTCAATCATCAGAGGCTCTGTGTGCTGTTCAGTAGCTCATCAGCACAGTCTAATAATGCCCCAAACCCCTGCGTCAGTCCATGGTAAACTCTCAGCACACTTGCATTGTCGTACTAATTTAAGATGTATTAGCGATGCATGACAAGGCATGTTCTTGACCATATTCTCAATATGCAAACAGAAAGTCTAATTTATCTGTTATTTATTTACAGGATTGTAACAATGGAGTTTTATGGAAAGAATGACTTGACTCTTGGCGTATTTTTGGAGAGATATTGTTTTAGGTAATGCATAACACCACACATCTGTTTTTGTTGGTCATAGTACCAAACTTTCAGTAGTCAGTTCAAGTGAAATCTCACGATTACTAAAAAACAAGCCGATTTGCTTTTTAACACACCTTTATTTGAATGTGTCATATTTGTTGATTTATTCTGATTTTTATATGCGTGTGATTCAGACCCTCTTATCAGTGCCCCAGCATGTACTGTGAGACCCCCATGGTTCACCACATCCGGCGCTTTGTGCATGGTAACGGCTGTGTCCAGATTGTCCTGAAAGAGCTGGACTCACCCGTACCCGGATATCAGCACACTATCCTCAACTACTCTTGGTGCCGTATCTGTAAACAGGTAACAAAGGGAGCATTTGGATTAATTATTTTAAAACATAAATATTGTAGGGTATTTTGTACTATAGTATGATTCATTTGAATTGTCACCGTTTTGTTTCAGGTGACTCCTGTAGTCCCTTTGTCTAATGACTCCTGGTCCATGTCCTTCGCCAAGTATCTAGAGCTCCGATTCTATGGTCACCAGTACACCCGCCGGGCCAACGCAGAGCCTTGTGGCCACTCCATCCATAAAGATTATCACCAGTACTTTTCTTACAACCAGATGGTGGCTTCCTTCAGGTGTGCATCTTCACAACATTGATCATATATTTGAATATGCAGAATATGAGTACCTTAGTACATTTTTATTAACTTGTAATCCAATTGGGTTCATGTTCTGTAGCTACATCCCAGTGAGGTTATTTGAGATCTGTTTGCCTCCTCCAAAAATCCTCATCAGGAACCAGGGTCCCTCTAAAGCCAGCTTGCAGCAGGACCTCAAAGACTTCTCCCAGAAGTAAAATTCTCTACTGAACGTCTCTAACCCAGCCTCATAAACCTCTCCTCCAGATAACAGCTAAATTAATTCATTCTCCATCGTTTGTAGGGTCGCTCAGGTGTACCTGGCCATAGATGACCGTCTCACCTCTCTAAAAACCGACACCTTCAGCAAGACCAGAGAAGAAAAAATGGAGGACATGTTTGCACAGAAAGATGTGAGTTTCTTTCCAGGACTTTATTTGTGTAAATACATTTCACCCTGAGTATTGACCAGTGTCCAGCTACTTTAATTGAATATTTTTGGTCTAAGATGGAGGAATCAGAGATTCGCAACTGGATAGAGAAGCTACAAGGGCGTCTGCAGACCAGCTCAATAGACTCGCCACAACAACTACAGGCTGTCCTGGAATCAGTGGTGGTCAAAAAGCAGGGTTTGTGTGAGACCCTGCAGTCCTGGAACAACAGGTGAGGACTGTCTTCATAAAGACGAAACCAAACCAAATTTAGAACAGTACAACTTCTATTTTATCTTGTCTCCAGACTTCAGGACTTGTTCCAGCAAGAAAAAGGCAGGAAACGTTTATCTGTTCCTCCCAGCCCTGGCAGACACAGACAAGCCGCATCAGATGAGAGCAAGGTCAGACTTTTATTTAGCAAGTTGTTTGTTCAAGTAAGCTGCATCCTGGACTATGCACTAATGATTTTTGATTGATAGACTAGTGCTTTGGAATCCTCTCCTCGTAACCCATCCCCTGTGGTCCCAAATGGAGAGAAAGGTGAGTTTATTCGTCCTTTTATTCATCTTGAAAAAGTTGCTCTGGATTGTTGCACACAGTTGCCTCACAGACTTTTCTCGCAGAGGATCGTCATCTGAACACGTTTCCGTCAAGTTCAGGGTCCTCGTCATTACTACAGTTACCGTCTCCGGCTGAACAAACTTCAGACATCATTACAAGCGGACCATCTTTTCCTGATCAGGACTCTGTCAGCATCCCAGACGGTAAACTTACTTTTGACACTTCCTTGTGTTTGAAATCACACATAATCATCCCACCTGACTTGCTCTCTATCTTCATCTCTCTTACTAGACATGTTTGATGGACATTTGCTTGGTTCCAATGACAGTCAAGTAAAGGAAAAGTCCACCATGAAAACCATCCTTGCCAACCTGTTACCCGGCAATAGCTACAATCCCATCCCTTTCCCTTTGTAAGCCTGTTATGATATTATGGATCCTAAAAAGCAAACTAATGATTGTCTTTGTCAAGCTAATAAAAGGCTTGTTTTGTTTTTTGGGGTATGTTAGCGACCCAGACAAGCACTATTTGATGTATGAGCACGAGAGAGTTCCCATAGCTGTGTGTGAGAGAGAGCCGAGCTCCATCATTGCCTTTGCACTCAGGTACAGCTTTTTGTACGTGTATAACTAAAATTAGATCTGGAAATCTCAGTATTTATTATTAAATGGCTTTATTTTGGTACTTATTTTTATGTTGTTTATTCAGAGGAACCGTAATTTACGCCAAATATACATTTTTCCAAATTAGATTGTGAACCAGTTCATTTAAGAGGACAATTTAAAAGCACCAATTTCTTCTTTTTTAAATAAAACATTATTATCATTTCCATCGTCCAGCTGTAAAGAGTATAGAACTGCCCTTGAGGAGCTTACAAAGACAACAGCAAAGACGGGAGGTGATGACATATCTCAGACCATTAGGTACATCAAGCCCACATTTCCCTCATCAGCTTTGTGTCTTTGTATATTTGTAAACCAGCAAGCTGATTTCGACTTTTCTGCCATCTACAGTTCTGGAGAGAGCAGAGCAAAGAACAGCCCAGCCAAACCCCTTGACAGCAACACATCACAGCTGAGCCGCAGCAGCACTGATGCTGACCCACTCAGTAAACCTAACCACACTACTCTTACAAATGCCATTTATATTTTGGTCTCATATGGAGTTTCTTATGAAGCTAAATGTTTATGGGATACCTTTTTGCAGAGGATCCTGAAACTGGAGACAAACAGAAGAAGCAGACAGGAAACCCACACATCGAGCTCCGTAAGTATCAGCTTCAGATGACTGAAACATTGATTATATTTAGGTAAATAATATTGACCGGAATACACCACCCTATAGACGCACGTTTCTGTGTGAGTTTTTTATGATCAGAACAACTTTAACGTTGTATAGCTGTAGTGTTTGATGATAAGTGTATGGTGCCTAGTGTTTTAAAGATCTGTTTCAAATTTAAAAAGTTGTGTAATGAATTCCGGCCTTAAATAATTTTGGGTCACAAACTAACAACTGTGTTTTTTAATCTTTTTTTTTTATATGTATTTTAGAAATATATTAGTTATTTAATAATAATAATAATAAAGATAGGTGTACATATAAATAAGTACAAAATAATAAATCTTCAGAAATCATGCTTACAATGCAGAGTTCTCAGATGCCAATGCTAAGTTCTACTGCCGAATCTACTACGCGGAAGAGTTCCATAAAATGCGGGAAGAGATAATGGAGAGCTCGGAGGATGATTTTGTGCGATCACTCTCCCACTGTGTCAACTGGCAAGCTCGCGGCGGGAAGTCCGGAGCCGTTTTCTATGCCACTGAAGGTACCACCTTTACATTTTTTTTTTTCTCAAGGTAGCTTTTACTAAGAAGACTTCTAGGTGGTTGGATATATTTTGCTAAACATGCTGTTTCTCCTCAGATGATCGTTTTATTCTGAAACAGATGCCTAGATTAGAGGTCCAGTCCTTCTTAGACTTTGCACCCCACTACTTTACTTACATCACAGGAGCGGTTCAGCAGAAAGTAAGGAAATGCATACCTTTGGAGGGCTGACTGAGGTGGCCTGTTTCCTCCCTAAACTGTTCTTGTCTCTGCTTAACAGCGCCCCACAGCACTTGCTAAAATTCTGGGAGTGTACCGTATCGGCTACAAGAACTCCCAGAACAACACCGAAAAGAAACTGGACCTGCTGGTGATGGAAAACCTCTTCTACGGGCGAAAGATGGCACAGGTTAATTTATTGAGACTTTAAATTTGCAACTTAAAATATTTTTTGAAGTTGGTGTTGCAGAAATATTGTTCAGTTTGGGAGTTTTTATTTTTACGTTTTGTTACATGGTGCTGTTTCCTGTGTTTGTGCAGGTGTTTGACCTGAAGGGATCCCTGAGAAACAGGAATGTGAAGACCGATCAAGGAAAGGAGAGCTGTGAGGTGGTGCTCCTGGATGAGAATCTCCTGAAACTGGTGCATGACAATCCCCTTTATATTCGCTCACACTGCAAGGCCATTCTGCGTGCCGCCATCCTCAGTGACGCCCACTTCCTGTCCAGCCACCTCATCATTGATTATTCCCTGCTGGTGGGCCGTGACGATGCCACGGATGAACTAGTTGTGGGCATCATAGGTGAGAAAATCTTATGTTGTTTTAAAATGAATATTTAACTTTTCTTACAGTGATTGTTGAAACTCTTGTATATTTGAAGATTACATCCGAACTTTCACATGGGATAAAAAGCTGGAGATGGTGGTCAAATCTACTGGGATTCTTGGAGGTCAAGGTACACTCATAAAACATTCATAGCCGTGATATTCTCAGAAGCTAAAACCCTTAGTCTTGTTTAAACCCATGTCTCATCGTCTTTCCTTCCTGACAGGTAAAATGCCCACGGTGGTGTCACCAGAGCTGTATCGATCACGTTTCTGTGAGGCCATGGATAAATATTTCCTCATGGTCCCTGATCACTGGACAGGTCTCGGTCTCAACTGCTGATGGACAACAAGGGAACATTACAGCTTGAAAGGGATGTGCTGCTCTCTCATGTATTTTGCAGTGCCGTCTGAAGCTGGTGAAAGTGAACCGCTCTCTTTCTATGCTTTGTGCACAAATTGACCCAAACTGATGTGCCAAGACACCGTTCCAGAAGATCCAATGAGGAGACTGAACTGAAAGTGGCAGAACTTTTAGTACCCTGTTATGCAGTAGTGTTTGTTTATAACCTATTAACTGTGTATGATGTAAAAGTTTATAAATGTACAGAGATATGCAATTAAAGATTATTAGTACTGGTACATGTGTCGGTTTTAGGACATCTGCCTTTTGCACAAAAAAAAAAATACTAATGACATATCGTTAAGAGCTGTTCTTTAGGGGCTTCTGTGTTTTCCACTGAGAGGTAAAATCAGTTTAGCAGAACACAAAAAGGTAGAAAGGTTCCGCTTCCTGAAGATTCTCTTTTGTTTAACGTCACTCCTTATCTTCTTAGGTTTTTTAATTTCAGGTTTTACGTACATATTTGCTAGTAATCATCACTTTGCAACTGGGAAAACTTTTTTACTAGCTAAACTTTATATATAGAGAGAGAGAGAGAGAGAAATCTAAACCTTAAAGCTGTTTATAATATATATATATATATATATAGCTTCCTCTCTTTTTTTGGTACACATGCAGTACACAGAGTAAAATGACTATTAACACAACTTTTGATAGCCAGGTGGAAAACAGGCCTGCACCTTTAATTTTTGTAATAAACTGATTTCTAAATGAATATGAAAACAGACTACACAAAACTCTGTTAAAACATTTTATATAATAGTCACACAATTTTATAAAAGAAACTTAAGCTGACAAAGGACCTTCAACATTGGAATGAAGGAGGAAACCATAATCTAGATTGTCACACATTTCAAAGCTTTTTTCTGTTATAATACTGTTTGACTCATTCTTCTGCATCTTTCACTCACAATCCATGTAATTTATGAAAAGAAATCAACCATGTGCTTCCGTTATAAGACAGTTGTGTGCAGTTTTTGCTCTGGTGATGATAATGTCCATGAGCTGATATGTACAAACACTGTTTTCTATTGTAAATCACACACTCATAGGCACAAACATCAGGACTTGGTAAAAAACAAAACAAAAAAAAACATTGGCAGGTGTGACCCTGATTTATCTTCAGATTTTCAGACTTCCATTACACTCCACTACATACAAACAAACATATACTGATGTAATCTAACAAACTCTGAAAATGCAGAACAAGGCACTGGACACGGTGGAGAAACTGGCACATTGTGGACAAAGGCAAACAGACAAATGGTGGTTTACATTTTCATTTTGAATTCGTTTTGGAAAGTTTCTGACTGGCAAGATATTAAAACACCATCTTCGCTGAAAGCTCTGAATCATTTGAAGCAGAAATCAAACAATTAAAAGTGAAGAAACACACTTGCAAACATCCCCAAAAGCTCAGTTTTTTTAAAAAAGGATTGATAATCAACAGTGCAAATTATTAAAATAATTTCAGAAGGAAAGAAAAAAGAAGCCTGTGATTATTATTATTAATTATAGTCCTAGATTCATTTTTAAACAAATAGTTTACCCCAAACTCAAAATTCTGTCATTATTTACTAGCTCTCATATTACTTCAGACCGCTGCTCTTTCCATTTCTGTTCGTGGGACACAAAAGTAAAAGTCCTTTGAGGCAATATAATAGTTGTGTGTGAGGAACAGACTAATATTTAAGTCATTATTCACTGATAAGCGTTCCTTCGGTGAGTTGTAGGAGTCACCTGATCAGTTCAGTTAGTGAACAAATCATTCATATAAACTGGTTCTTTTGGATTAATTGGTTGATTTGTTCGCAGTTCTGTTCATTTCACTTACAGCTCACTGAAGGGAAACATTATCAGTGGATTGCAACTTTAAATTTAGCCTCTTTCTCATACAAAGCGTTCATATGATTTCAGAAGAATACAGTACATAGCTCTTTTGGAGGTATTTATTTGTCATATTTGGAGCTTGACAGACATAGTATTGGTGTATGTAAATTAGGGCTGGGCGATATATATCGCACGATATTATTATGCGCATCTCCTCAGTAAAACCGGTTCTTTGACTAGCGCTAAATCTCCGTCAGCTGTTTTTAAATGCAGCGCCACCTTATGAACAGAGCCGTAGATCATTGACAAGCTACGCGTTGAGTTTCGCGGGTGATTCAATGGCGCAGCTTGTCAGTGATCTACGGCTCTGTGTATAAGCTGGCGTTCTTTTGAAAACAGCTGACGGAGATTTAGTGCTAATTAAAAAACCGGCTTTACTGATTAAATGTGCATAATATATCGTTTGATATCATCGCACAGCCCTAATGTAAAGAGCCACATTAAGAATCTTCAATCATTGAACTTTCGTGTTCCACAAAAACAATGACACAAGTAAACAATGGCAGAATTATAATCTACAGGTGAACTATTCCTTTAGACACCCATTTACTCATACATAAGTGCATACAACTGTAGTACCATTGTTATCTAAATGTTAATAAATATCGGTGGAGGCTTGAGAACATCCTGGTTCACGTAACACGCTATGCCCTCCCACTAGAATTTAAAATTCAACCTGAATAGAAGTATTATTTGAACACTGTCTGAGAAGGAACCGAGCGGCAAAGTGTCACTCTCCAAAAGCGTCAGACGCAAGGTTAGACCATCAAGGCCTAAAAACGGTGCTTTCTCGATGGAATAAAAATGCTCTTTTTGCGCTAAAAATCTTAAGAGCCTTCTATTCACAACACGTCAAATATAACGCGGAAATTATAACTGGTGTACAACCCGGAAATGGAGAACTTGCATTGGATTTTTTTTCCATCACATTATACTAGACTTCATGATTTCAGACTTTTAGTCTAACTAGTCTTAAGACTGAAATACACCACACAAAAGATTTTTCAATGGCTGATAATCACACATTAGACCTTTAAGTCATTTCGAACACAACAAATTAGAAATGTAGGAGATGCATAACAAATACGTGAAACTCAAATCTGCAATACTCTGACTGGCAACTGGGAAGATCTGGGGGAAATTGTGTGGTGTATTTCAGCCTTTACTTACAAATAAATATTAAGTGAGGTTGGTAACAGTAACGCCAATTCCCCTTGTTGTTCCAAAAATGTGATTTCTTGTTTCCTGATTGGTCCCACAGTGACAACATGGGTGAAATGAGGGTGACCTCACCTTGTGCTTCCATAGGGTTTGTGCTTTCAAAAGTCCACAGATTAAGACACACGCGCTTTGCATCATCATCATCGTTCAAGTGTGAGAAGTCAGTTGACATTTGGCAACCCAACATCAATCAACCTGTGTTAAAGGGATTAAAATGGCTTTTAAAAAAAAATCTCCTGTGCAAGTGTGGCAGAACAAAAGCGTACCGTGTGTGCTATATGTCATAATCTCTTGTTATAGAGGCTGTGCTCCATGATCAAAAATCTGTACAACTTCTGTAAGGTTCATGACAATATGTGCTTTGAAAACTATGACCGGTGCGTCTAGAAGCAGCCGGGGTCAAAATGTCTCTGAGTCCGAGTCGTTTTCGGTGGTTGTGCCCTCGCTGGAGGGGCCGTAGGGATCCCTTGGACTGCGGGGGCCTTGGGAGCTCTTGGCCTGGCGGGGCAGGGATTTCAGCAGGGCGCCTGGTGAAGGAGCGCCAGAGCTGCAAGGGGAGCAGAAAGGCATCATGGTAGCCAGAATGAGAGCCAGGCAGTCAGCCACTTCCCTGCTGGGAGCGCAAGCCAGAGCAGGGGTGAGACCTGCGGGGAAAGACAGCCAAAGAGCGAGAGAGACAGGAAAGGGGACAGGAAAGCAGAAAGAGGTAAAAGGAGGGATGGAGCAGCGGAACAAAGGGACAGTGGTGGAGAGGTGGTGGACGAAAGCAGCATTCCATTAATGCCCCGCTAGACAGGTAGCCAAACACATGGTCAGGGGGCAAAAGTGGACACACATGACATCATCAAAGCTATGAAACACGGCCACTGCTTTTGGCAGATAGATAGAGAGATGCACATACACAAACAAACAATGCATAAACCAAATAAGCTGAGGTTTTAGTTTCAGGAAGACGCACCATTCTCATCTAGTACTTGAACACTGGCCCCCCGAGAGAGCAGCTCTTGCACTGTCTGCTTCATCCCGCTGCGAGCAGCCAAATGAAGGGGTCTGAGGAAGTGAACGAGAAGCATGCATCAATTGCTTCTAAAATAACGCATAAGAGCAGGGCCCTAGCAATGTCAAGGTTATTGGTTTCAATCCCAGGAAAGCATGAGCTGATAAAAAGTATTCTTCCTTAAATGCACAGCAATGCGTATTGCACCTGCCAAGTGCATAAAGGTAAATATTATATGTCCTATACTGTAACTCACGTTTGCAGTGCAGCGTTTGTAGCGACAAGGGCAGAGTCTGGAAGTTTTCCAAGAATGAGCAATGCACATTCCTCCATTCCCTGGATAGAGAGCAAGCAGAAAGAACAGGGACATCATCTTTAGGAGACCTCAAGTAACACATTTTCAAAAATACTGTTTGCAATGTGGAATTTTATATCTGGCACAGATTTATTGTTTGACAATTAAGTACTATGATTGATTGATTAGTCACACATTCACAACGTGGAAATTGTAACATTTTTCCTGTAAAAAATTTTATTTTTTCAATAAAAATTGCATTTTGATAAATTCTAAAAAGGATTGTGAAAGATCACTGCCCACTGCTAAAAACTGAAATTATAAAGTGGCCAAGGCATGCAAAGGGCTATACTTACATTACTGCAGGCCAGATGGAGAGCTGTATTGCCCTTCTGGTCTGTCAGATTGAGGTTCACACTGGCACTAGTAAGTAGAGCTTCTGTTTAAAACACACAACACATTTTGCATATGTGCATTCAGCTGAACCCATTTTCGTACAAATGAACAGGGGCAGAAATCAAATTTAAAAATGGGGTTTACAAACCTACAACTTCGACTCTTCCTTTTTCCGCTGCCATAATTAGGGCACTGCGCCCTGATTGGTCAACCTCATCCACAGATGCATTATGGGCCAGAAGCAGCTGAACACAATCTATGTGGCCAGCAAATGCAGCTGCATGGAGAGGTGTCCTGATAAAGAAGGACAAGAGTTTTTTAATATTGCTTCACTGATATCTTTGAAAACAATGCAATGACGTACAGAACACAACTTATTAGAAACATTTCAATTGTCAGGACTATCTTAACTTTTCCAAGCCAAATTAGTACAACTGGGGTCAATCTGTATTTTAAACTTAGGTCCTCTCAAGTTCTCAAACATAAAGTCTTAGTTTGACAAACAAAAGTTTGCACAGTTTAAAATGTGGATTACTTTTTCAAAATCTGGAAACACTGCAGATACAAATCTATTATATTCTGTGACATCTAATACTGTTTTCTCTCTTCACATATGCCAAACTAACCTGCCCTTGGAGTCTTTGCAAGTAATTATCTTCGATCCCATGGCTTCTAATAAAAGACTGACACAGGTCTCATGGTCATTGGCCCTGCAGGAAATGGGATTCAGAGACACACAAGTTAAAAGAAAATTTTAAAAAGTGCTAAAGAAGACAGAAACAATCTCACAGCGGACATACACAGCACAATGCAGCGGGGTGAAGGGGTTCCCATCAAAGTGACGAAAATCTCTTTGTTCGAGTAGGACCTCCGCACAACCCTCGTGACCTATGAGACATACACACAAGCTACATTCAGTTTTTTGATAAATAAAAGCATCTTTTTAAACTCATAATGGAAACTATTAAAACCAACCATAGTAACAGGCCCAGTGTAAGGGTGTGTATCCCTTGTTGTCTCGTAGTGGAGGTATTGGGGGTTCAGAACACGCAATATTGAGTAATTCGCTCAACCAAGACGCGTGACCTCTCGCTGCAGCCAGGTGGATGGCTGTGCGACCCCTGGAGTCCCCCAGCAGCACAGATGCCTCCAGCTCCAACAGCGACTGAACACATTCCTCCTGTCCACACAAGAGCTGAGAGAGAGAGAAAGAATGAGCTTTAAAAAAAAAGTCCTGGTACATCTTGCACTTATATATATGTTTGACAAGATCAGAAAACTCACCCCCAGGTGCAGAGCAGTCAGACCCTGATGATCAGCCAAGTCCACACTGGCCTCGCGCTCCAATAGAAGAGACACAGCATCCACATGACCCCCTATTACTGCCAGCATTACAGGGGTCCTGCAAACACAAAGTGCAAGAATATCCCAAATCATAGGATATTATCAAGTTGCATACTAAAAAATACAAAAAATTTAATTTAGTCAGCAATTTTATATCACTACAGTCAATTTCAGCTTGTCAAGCTACAACACCCATAGTTTGCAGCGTCAACACTGTTGAGAAGAACACACTCATTCCACCCTAAAATCCTTGTAAATATTATAAATAAATAAATAAAAAGTTATTAAATGAAATACTCACTGTCCCTGAGAGTCTGCTGTATCTACCAGATCTGCATTATCAGAGTCTTCCAGCAGGAGGCGCACACATGGCGTATGACCGTTCATTACTGGAAAGAAACAGTGTATAAAATACAGCAGAAAAAATACTGCAAAATAAAATACTGTGTTATTTACAGCATACACTGGTGTAGTACCTGCAAGGTGGATTGGTGTACGTCCTCGGATAGTATCTTTGCTTCTCGGCGAGGCCCCATGGTTCAGAAGCGTGAGAGCGCAATCAGTGTGGCCCCTGAGGGCAGCGAGCGCCAGTGGAGTCCGACCCACCTCATCCCCCTGATCCACCTCACAGTGACCCTCCAAGAGCACTTCTAGAGCCTGTGCGTGACCATGGTATGCCTGGAAACAAACATATATAGACCAACTGTCTGAAAATGTGTCACATATGTTATTGACGTTAGGACCTGTTAGTAGAAATTAAACCTTTCAAAAAGTAAAAAAAAAACAAAAAAAACATGCAAGTTGGATGCTAAGGTGGTAGCCAAAGTGACCCTGGAATACAAAACCAGTCATAAAGATACATTTCTTTGAGAAATTAGAAACCTGATTAAATAAGCTATTCATTGATATATGGTTTTTAAGATAGGATAATAATTAAAATATTGAAAATTTTTACAGTCCAAATTAAGTCCATGGCAATGCATGTTACAAATCAAAAATTAAGTTTTGATATATTTATGGTACGAAATTTACAAAATATTTATTGGAAGATGATCTACTTAATATTCGAATTATTTTTGGTATAAAAGAAAAATCGATCATTTTGACCCATATAATGTCTTGTTCACTATTGCTACACATCTATCTGTGCTACTTATGACTGGTTTTGTGGTCCGGGTCACATATTCACATGTTGTTATGTGGCTGTTAGGGTTGTAAATGTGTCGGTTTGAACTTACGGCCAGATGCAGTGGGCTTCTGGTTTGGCTGTTCTCCATCTCCTCTTGTTGGTTCTCATCTCTGTCCAAAAGCTGAAATCAGATTTAATCTGAATTACAGCTGTTCTCATTAAACTATAAAAAGTCATTCTGAATTAAACAGGAACCCAAATATCCTTGAACTATAACCATAGGCACTACAATAGATTCAACAGACTACAGATAATAGCAAGCATATCATTTTACAAGACATGAATGAAACCACAAACTAGTCTAAATTCATTTGCATTTTAGGTTACACATTTAAATCTAATATAGTTGTGACAGTAGAGTGCACTGGACATATTTGTGTCCTCACCAGTTTCAGACAGTGTCTGTGGCCGTACGCTGCAGCATAATGAACAGCACTGTAGCCTTGTTTATCCTTGAGTGACGGGCCAGCACCATTTTGCAACAGGAACTCAAGACACCTGCACACACAAATATAAATAATAATCAAACACATACATACAACAAAAAAATTAAACCATAGAAGTGCAAAAAAAAAAGTAAATTCAGTGCTGCCCAATGATTAATCATGATGTGGATGTAATATGTGTGTATTGTGTATAAGTATTATGTATTTATGAAAAGCCTCACATGCATGTGTATATTTTAGAAAAATATGTTTTGTTTATACATTAAATATATTTGTATATTATATAAATTATTTATGACTGTAGACCACAATGTCTTAAGTGTCATTTTTTCAGAATCTGAAAGCTAATAAATAATCTTTCCATTGATTTAAATATATAAATAAAAATATTTTAAAATTAATATTTATGCATTTAAAATTTACATTTATATTTACATTTAAAATCGCCTTTAAAATTGTACAGATAATGTGCTTAGCAATGCACATTACTAATAAAAACGTTTTTATATATTTACAGTAGGAAATATCTTCATGGAACATGATCTTAATGATTTTTGGCATAAAAGAAAAATCTATCATTTTGATCCATGCCATTTATTTTTTGCTATTGCTACAAATATACCTGTGCTACTTAAGTATTTTTTGGTTTTGTTTTCCAGGGTCACATATGAATATAAATATATACATATAAATAAATGTACATATTTTCAAAAGATATAATGAATGTGTATATATTATATATATACATGTGTAAAAATATACAAAGCTCCATATCATGGATGCAAAAACTTTAATTGAATCGTTTGACAGCACTAAAAGTTATATATATGCGCTACTGTGGAAGTGGAGAGAGGGAAAATACACTTAGGTTGTTCCAGACATGAAATGATGAGGTTACAGACGCACGCAGACACAAACACCCAATGTTTTGGCATCAGAGCAGCACACATGTAAACAGCACGAGTGACGGTGAGACAAGGAGGGGGACACAGAATTGAGGCTGAGCAGACGTAAGCCGTTCTGCTCTTCAACTCCAGAGAACTCACAGAGCTGCCTCCTTCTCCCTCTCAGCTTGAACTCCGTCACTCTCTGGTTCCAGGACCACACGCCGCCTTCAGAGAAATCACACACACACAAAAACCTCACAAATCTTACAACAACAAATTAATCATAATTAATATTAAATTATATAATGAATAAATATGTGAGTAAATGTATATACCAATCAAAAGTTTTTAATAACATATATGTATATTATGCATTAAGTCTGTTGCATCTTGTTATATGAACTTATATCTTATACTATATTACTCATCCACGAAATTTCCTCTGCTGGTGAATTCTGGCAGCAAATCTAATTAAACTGAGCACAAAGGTGTTTCCGTATGACATATCGAGTTGACGTTAACCCCCTGTCTTTGCACATAAACTACCCCGATGACAGGGGGCTTAAAAATAGCATGTGGTTGCCATGGTAACAAAGATATATGTGTTAGTGTAGCTGCTAGCAGTCTCTGGAGACGAGGACTGGCACTGCACTCGATTTCACCTGCTGACTACGTCTACATCACTTAATTGGGTCAGACATGCATTTACAACATTTGGCCACAAATAGCGGCACTTCTGCACTGTAAACTATTCATGTGGGGATAGTGGAGACTCCATCGCCCCACTGCTAAAAGTACGATTAGTGTGAAGGATGGTTTAGACTCATGAGCTGCAGTTTTCCAACCCCTTGTAACATCTCGCTCCAATATACATCAGTCTATTAAATACATTTTTTGCATCAAAGGGACAAATTCAGTTTTTGTGTTGAATTGTTAACCTTTATAAAGAATGGAAGGAGGAATGGCTGTTTGTGTAAATTAGGGCTACCCTTGACTAAAGTAGTTTTTCTGGTCGATTAATAGTCGGTCACTTTAAGGGATTAGTTGACTAATCAAACATTTATTATGATTTTAATTAGTTTATTAATAAGGAGCTGTAATTGCCTATAACCTAATAAGCGCTTAAGCTCACACATAAAGCTTGCCATACAACAGTAAGGAGGCTATATTAACATTTACTGATAGACATCGATTTAACATTTGATGATAAACTAGTACTTTTTTTGTGTTTCGGCTTAAGAGATGAAGTCAGCAATGCTGAATCTTTCTCTCTGCAGTAGTGATGCGTCTTTATCCCTGTTTCATACTGATTAGCCTATATAATCTGAGAATATTTGGGGGGGGGGGGTTATTGATCATTTTAAAGTAGACATTTCAATACTCAATACTCTCTATAGCAGTGGCGATTTTCTTTGTCAAATGATGTACTATTGTATTAACATTTTACTGACTAAAAATGCGTTAGAAAACGTTCATCTAAAAGACGAGTTCGTTCAGAATCAGTTAGATATAGCAGGTCGGCTGACTTGATTTTCTTCTCATACATTCCCGTAGCG
>JAUMHP010000057.1:12315615-12331477 GCA_032361065.1 Enteromius trimaculatus
CTGCAACCTATTTCTTTATATTTGCTTGGCGAAATTGCTTGATTTTCATCATACATTTCACACAATTATACACCACAGTCCTTGTTTCACTTTTACAGAGTTTAATAAATGAGCTTCCCCTATTTGACAGACCAGTAGCCGCCACTGCTCTATAGATATATTTTTCTTGTCTTTAAGGCAAGTTTTGTTTTTTTATCCACTCAAGCTCAGACGGCAGAGTATTTTAAGAGCAAGTGACTGGTGCCTTCACCTTGTTTGCAGTGAACATTAACGATCTGTCCGTCACAGACTTCGTGACTTCACCACTCCCTATAGATTTTTTTTTTCTGCAACTTAGCAACTAATACAATTTTAGTTGCCCAGGCCTCTTCATGTCAGATAACTGTTAGAGGGGAGCCCTAATGTAAATGTTATATACCTCCTGTCCAGGTCAGAAGCAGCAGCGTAGTGCACAGCAGAGCGCCCCCACTGGTCAGTGGCATTAATGCAGGTACCGCAGGACACCAAAGTCTCCAGGCACTGATAGTGTCGACTAGCTGCCGCATAGTGGAGAGGGGTCCTGTCAACAACCACAACAAACGAGGGGGGAGAAAATTTGACAAAATTACTACAGTAGGAATAACTTAAAGCACAATATGTAAGACTTTTGTTATAAGATATGCAAAACCCACTTGCACAGTGTTATATACTTCATAACATACTTACATTATCTCAAAAGTTCTGTAGGATTTGTAAATTCAAAGAAATTCCAGGTTTAAATAATGAACCGTTCCTGTTAACTGTCACCTATCAATGCCGCTAATATCCGCCTATGAATACTATGGCAACACGCGTGGACAACTGCGGAAGTGGTAGTTATTTATTGTGCTTTTGGATATCATGGATCATTATTACACTCTCCACAATCCCAAAAAACCTAGCCAAGAAGATATTGTAACAAATGAACAAGAACAAATATCGGAATGGAGGTAGCTTCGCATGCGTTTTAATAGACGGGTAAGCAAATATATATTATTCATTGTGTAAGTAATAGTCACGTTAGGTGATTAAACATAAACATGATTTGGGAAAACGACATCTCCCAGTGTTCAATGCTCCATCATTGCGTCATCGAACTTGGCCTCTGTTATTGTTTTGAAAATGAGACTTCTAGCGGCGAAAACTTAAATATTGTGTCTTTAATTTAATATGTGCAATGTTTTTAAAACAACTGAGAAAATATCTAAAACTTGAGATATCAGTTAAATTTAGCACAAAAAATATATTACATTTTTATAGAGACATAATGAAATCTATAATATTTGACAATAAATATTATTTATATTCAGATTATTAAAATTATTTAGAAATTATCAATATAAAAATTTTTATTAAATCTGAATATATGTTGTTGAAATTAAGCCAGTGTTTTAAACAAGCATAACAATCAAAACATTTTTACTTAATCTTTAAAAAAAAAAACATATTGGTAACGAATATTTATTTCTATGTCTTTTTAGCAAGGTTGTAACAGCACAGTTGTACTGTTGTTTTTATTGTGCTTCATAAATAATTTTTTTAATTGATTTGATTTAAAAAATGTAAAAATTCACTCACTGCTTCTTAATTAACTAAAGAACTTAAAGAACACATATGTATATTGTCAATGTCAAGGTTTTGGAAAATTATCCTGATGTACATGTCTTGCATTTTCCAAAAACTCACCTTCCATGTTTGTCTCTGCGGTTATGATCAGCTCCACTGCTCAGCAATAGCTTCACACACTCCACATTACTGACAGAGGGGTTGAGAGATAAAGAAATTACTTGCCATGTACTGGTATGCAGACAGACAACAGGTCTGACAATAGTGCTATATGTCTGAACAATGGATGATAAGGTAGTCATAAGGCAGCCATTCGGTTTTGTGTTGTGCGTCATTTTATATTATATTGGCATACTGTATATACATATATACATATATACATATATATATATATATATATATATATATTACTTACTCTATATCATGTGTAAGCTTTCTGACTTCCACATGATATAGCATCAGTTACAAAAGGTCAAATCAGAACAAGAATCTGTAGACAGACAGACCACTGAATATGGCAGTTTTAGAAAGACATTCAATTAAAAGGCCAAATCACCTTATTAACTATGCATCCATATCTTTACAGTGTGTATGCACGAATAAAATTGACTGATTTTAAGTGTTATTTCAGCCAAGCTAAATATTTTTGAATTCTATGAATTTTTTTGCATTTCTGAAATACATTTTTGAAAAGTTAAGCAGACACCAGCACATATTTTTCATGCCATCCAACAGGAACAATTCAGATCTGCAAGACAGACTTGACTCACCCGCCCGCAGCTGCAGCATGCAGACACGTCCTCCCCAGGTTGTCTGGTGTATCGATTTGGAAGCCTGCAGACAGGACCGAGTCATTACTGAGAGGGCACATTATGCTATACCTCCGTCCTGCAGAGGAATGGATGTATGGGAAGGAAGGATGCAGTGCATGGAAGAGGAAAGTGCCCCCACACCCGAACGCAGACAGCCACAGTGTCAGACCGCAGGAGGGGAAAGAATGACACGGGGGGGAAAACAGAGACAGTGTGAGAGAAAGAGAGACAGAGAGAAAGGATGTTAGTTCAGGATAAACAAAGACAGTGCACATAGGATAGACAAGACAAACACACATCACTAACAAAGGTGATTACATAAATGTGTGCAACCGTACAGATATAGCATCTAGATACACTCTAATGCAACAAACCAACAATCAAGAGTCAGAGTTAAGAAAGCAGACAGATAAGGGCTTGCCAGGCCTAAGCAAAGAGAAAAATTCCTGCTCATCAATTCAGAGGCAAAAGATCTATAATCTATAATCACAGAAGAGATTCCTTCAACATAAACCGTAATTAATGAAGAGATAGGTTTTCTGAGTAACTGAGTCTCAATGTTCAGTACTTGATCCGCTCCTCATATCAACATAGACTGCAACCAAAAGTATGTGGACCATACCAAGTGCTTACTGAATATTTAATTTCAAAACTATGAGCATCAATAGGGAATTTGTTTTTCTGTTGTTGTCGTAACAACTTCCAGATTTCTGGGAAGGTTTTTCACTAGATGATGGAACATGGCTGCAGGGACTTTCTCCCATTAAGACACAAGAGAAGCAGTAAGGTCAGGAACTGCTGATTTACACAACACGTCATGTCAAATCACTCAATGTAAAAGCTTTCAAAGGAAAAGGGACTTCAGAGGAATGAGAGCTCAAAGTATCCTACACCCGGTGTGATCTGTGGTCAAACAAATGAAATCTCACATTTTCAGATTGTCTCTAGAAGTCAGAAAATATTCTAAACATAAACTAAAAGTTTGGACTTTTATTAAACAAGAATTACCAATTTTATTGATATGGTACTATATAAGAAACTGGAAAAAATGAGGAGAAGCAAAAAGAAGGAGAACATGAATCATCCAGAGACGTATTCAATATTTCGCTATGTCATAATGTTTTTAGTGTGTAGCCAAAAAAGATTTGCAGTAGGTTTTCAATGTTTTATTAAGGCAGTGCGACTGTAGCCTGATTCGGTGGAGTAGTTGGTACCTGAGGAGAGAAGCTTTCTGCAGCAGTCGGCATGAGCATTCAGAGCGGCCAGATGTAAAGGAAACATGCCATGTACTCCTCGTCTGCAGAGAAAGTAAGAGCATATAAGAGACAACAAGAAATGATGATTTGCCAAGATTTTTAATAAGGATGCAAACACAGAGTCAAACCTGGTGCAATCAGCTCCACTTGTGATTAGAGTGTTTATTAAAAGTTCATGGCCGTATCGAGCAGCGACATGCAGCGGAGTGTTTCCATCCTTATCAACACAGTCGATCTCTCCGCCTGTATCAGAAACACACACTTGTACTCTCAACGTACATGCAAATCAGTCACAAGCTAACAGCAGTCTAAAAACAGCTTTACCGTTTTGAATGAGCGTCTGGGAGCGTGTGAATCGTCCATGAACTGCCGTCAGATGAAGAGGGCTTTTCCCATCACGACTCTGAGGAAACATCAGGAAATGTTTAATAGCATAAAGCGTACAGAATTCGCACTGTCCGTCAATGTCCTAGATGGACATACCTGGACGTTGACATCAGCGCCGCTGTTGACCAGGAACTCCAGGCACAGGGCACCGTGGGTGGACGCAGCAGCGAAGTGCAGTGGAGTGAAGCCCTTGTTATTCGGCTGACTGACATTAGCACCGTAATCGATCAGCTCACTGACTACTGCATCTTGTCCATTAAAGCAGGCCACATGCAGAGCTGTGTTCCCAAAGCCATTGGCTTCATCTATCTATGAGTAAAGCACATAATTTAATATTAAGCTCAAACTTGATGTTTTTCTCATCTATATGTATATATTTGCATTCTGGGTACCTCTACAGCCAGACTGAGCAAGTGTTTCACCACAGCGATCTGACCGTTGGAAGCTGCAGCATGTAGAGGTGTGTATCCTCTCTTGTCCTTGCAGCTTATCTCAGCCCCTTGACTCACCAGTAAACAAACTACTTCTAAGTGACCTGCAGGAGTTTAGAGAGAAGCTCATGAACACGAACACCAACAGCTCATATCAAAATGAAAAACCTGTTAGTTACTCTCCCTCAAACTCACTTCTGTAGAACACAATAGGAGACATTTTCTAGAATAATGACTCTTGTCCATGAAAACTAAATTAGAAAGTGTCCATTGTCTGTCAAGTTCCAAAAAGAGCACTATAAAACTATCCAATAAGACTTAACATAAGTCTTAGGAAAAGTCCTCTGAAGCCAAATGATGGTTTTGAGCGAGGAAAAAACAATATGAAATTGCAAATGTTTCTAGAAGACTTTTTAATATTGCATTTAGATACTAGTGTATCATTCATTCAGATGATTTGTTCAAAAAAGCGGATTCATTAAAAAATAAAGCATATGACTTCATGAAATGGTTCTGAAGTCAAATGATTCCTTTAAAAACATATTTAATCAGTAACAAAACTTTAAATATCTCTTAAATACTGCTTTTGCAAATTTCCAGCAGATTATACATATTGTACATCCAAATTAGTATAAACTAATTTACTTTATGTCCGTTTCAGAGCTTGGCAGCCCTCAGTAACATTTTGTTTTTGTATTGAAATGGAAGCAGGGCGAAAAACTCCTTTTGTGTTTACAGTTTGCGGTCACAGTTTTTATAGGATTGTTGCCTCACCCATATATGCTGCCCAGTGCAGTGCACGGCAGTCTTTCTTGTCAAAGGCATTGATATTGGCACCCTTGGCCAGGAGAAGGCTAACCATCTGAAGAGAGAAAGTGGAAAATGAGTAACATTGATAAAAAATAGAGGAGAGAATGCTTGTATTCATCTGAATAGGCAGTAAAGCATGAGTCAATGCGTCAGTAATTATAGGTCTCCTGAAACTCTTATTGTGGGCTTCGTGTTTGTCACAGTTTATATAATGACTGTATAAACCATTCTGAATTCTGCAAATTTCAAGCTATGTTGACAATGCTCTTATTGATCAAAACTGCAATACTTGTTGCACTAAACTGCAGAGAAATATATTATGATTGGAGCCCTGCACTTCACATGGAGGCAAAAATAAATTTACTGAAGTCATGACGTAATAATGCGCCCTAAACAATCAACAATTTATTCCCTTGTTTTATAAATGATTCCCTAATCTTAGTTCAACTGTGTTTGGCCACTATTTATTCTGTTTCCCCCATAAATTGAACGAGTTTTGTAAATTGTAGCAAAAATTTTTACTAATTTGTTCTCTTATTTTCATTCAATTAAAACCAGAGAATGAATCAGGACAATTCATCCACAATTTACTAAAATGAAGAAACAAATTAATAGAACAATGTACTAACATTTACTAATGTTTTATTACTAAAATGCATTGATAAATAGTAGAAAATAATGTTTTATTTGTGGCCATTTGTGGTTATTTTTTCCTGCATGTCGCGTGGGGCTCTGTTGTACTGAAGTATGTGTCAAGTAAAAAATTGTATTTTCAACTTGCAGGACCTCTGTGTGCCCATTAAGGGCAGCGTGGTGCAGAGCGGTGCGTCCCCCTCGATCTGAAACGTTGACGCTGCTCAGGAGCGGGATGATGACCTCAGCACAGCGCAGGGCCTTGTTGGCGGCAGCGACATGCAGCGGAGTCTGCCAGTTCTTATCCCGTGCATTGACGTCTGCTGAGTGACGGATCAAAACGCGAACGGCCTCCTAGATGTGTACAAAACAAAACAACAAACATTATTATGAACCTCAGGCCAGCTGGAATACTACTGACCAATCAGCATCCAGTTGCTGGAAAAATCCTATTATAATCACACAGGAGCTGGTGCATATGGTTAGCATTATTTTAAAGGCATCCTGCTGTGTGACAACATTACAAAACATCTGTATTGTTCAAAAGTGAGTGCATGTTTAACAACTAATCCTACCTCGCTACGTGATGCCACTGCCCTGTGGAGTGGAGTCAACCACATGCTGTCTTTGGCATTGACCCGCGCCCCTACGAACAAACATCAAACAATAACAACCTTAAAGAAATCCAGGGCTCTAACGCTGTGTTTGTAAAGTGGTAGTCCACCCAAATATGAACATTTTGTCATAATTTACTAAAACAATCCTTTACATTCCGTGACGGATTAAAAAACGTATTGATTTGAAATGACATGCATAAATAGTAAAAGAATGGTTAAATATACTGGGTTTTGAACATGCATTTATTTTATATGGGATGCTGTAAAGGTACTATAGAAGGGAGGTGGGAAAGGAATGGAGGGAAAGAGAAAGAGAACAGCTCTACCTGACACAATGAGGAGCTCTGTGATCTCAGCATCTCCGAGGAAGGCTGCCGCATGAAGGGGAGCTCGCTTCTCAGTATCCTGAGAGAGAATTAAAAAAAGACAGCTAAAGAGTCAGACACATGGACAGAGAGGAAGGAAAGACCCATGTAACATTCACACTTTGACAGCAGTGGTATAAACAAAAGGCTATTGGAAAAAATTAATTTTTTAAAGGATGAGCCCTTCGATCAACCCAACTTCCTGGTTTAACAGGAAATAGGCTACACCAACACTACAAAAACAATTATGTTTGTAAAACTATATAACATGGTTTTTACAGTTTTCATTATTTTTAAACACCAACATTTTTTAAAGTCTCACTGTGGATTGCTGTTTTTGCAGACGATTGGTCATTGGAATTGGTCTTCTGAATGCAATATGATGATTGGCCGTCATTGCCAGCGATTCACAACAAAAGAACATTGACCGGCTCTTTACAATCACTGATGGAGATGTCAGTGTGTACTAATGTGCTCACACACACTTGCGGCGGTGACAACTCAACGTGTCCATTGTCTGAACCTGTTTTTGTATGCAGCCTGAAACAATGACTTTGACCAGCGGCTCTATATAAAATATTCGGACAGCAAGCTAATTCTTGCTGGAGCCATTAGGACGGACACAGTGAGACAAGTAGAATAAATAAATATTCTGGAAGAAGAATGGTCCTGAAAACTGTTTTGTGTCCTGTTGCCTTTACTGAGACAAATGTATATAAATCTCTGGCTTTTGTCCACGGGATTCCTCGACTATTGTGCTGCAGGGAACAAAGAGATGAGATATAGTCGTGTGAGAAGAAGAATAAAAGAAACTGATCCATACCAGTGCATTGACATCTTCTGATTTACATATGAGCACACGAATCTCATCGGGGTCTCCATTAAAGATGGCTTGGACAAGGGGTGGCTGTGAAAAACAAGAGATTATTTAAACATGGTATTAAGGAATAAAAAGCACGAAGCACTTAAATAAACTGTATGTACGATTTTTCAATGTCATTCTGAAGTACTAATAAGGCGAACTGGTTCTGCTTCTTTCCCACACTCTCATTCAAACGTCTGTTCTGGGAGTTATGTAAATTTAGTGAGCAGGTACGGAATTATGCAAAAAGGGTGGACTAGCATTTGTTGCTACTGTAAAGCAATGTACAGCAATCGACTGCAATTACGACAGTGAAATCCAATGACTTATCTTTAGGAGGCTCCAAAGTTGCAAAAACAAATAAAACTACCATTATTTTATGGTGTGGTCACATTTATTGTTCTAGTAACGGCCGATGAGTATCATGCATCCCTATGACAAATCTAACTTTGTTTTTTCTCTAATGGTACTGCATCTTTAGGGTAACAGATTTGAACACATCCCAAATGCTAGCACCCACCCAGAACACCCAATACACCACCGATTAACACAATAAAAACCACTGAGAAAACTTTTGCAACCATACAACGTCCTGGCAACCACCATAGCACTGTGGCCACATTTTCCTCATCATTACAAGAACCTAGATTATCCTTGTGCTGATTACATAAACTTTGCCTTATTTGTTGGGAATAGTTTTGTCATTCAAATGATCAGTTCTTGAATCGGTTTCTCAACAAATGAGACAACCGGGCTGCAAAACCACACAGCCTTCACCATTTCCATTAAATGGCGTCATCACAGGGAGGCCCAAAGAGCCCCAAGGAAGCTTTGCAGTTTGCACATACCACACACTGTGGTCATTAAAGTCATATTTCCTCTATGTAATTATCATCTTCAGTCCTTGTTTATGCAGCAACTGAAGACTCGACTAATGCCAAATATATTTTTAAACTGTATTTTGCCAGCTATTTTCCAAAATTCAAGTGCCAAGCTTCATATATTTATATGCCAGCGCAGTGAAAACCATGCTAATCTGACACATGCGTGGGATTAGAGAAGCATAACAACATCGAGGTGGCTTGAGCCAAACCTGGCTGCATCTAAACTTCCAGTGTCTCTATCTGCAGTAACCCCCACATCTCACTTCCTGTTGCTCTTTTTCACCTTCTCAGAAGCAACACAGAGGAAGCGTGGAAAGCATTTTCACTTCCGCTATACAACAGAACACATGCAGGCAGGCCAACATGCAAATGAACACACAGGGTTCAACAATAAAGACAAGAGATTTAAAAGAGGGTGTGGACTTTTAACATCTTTTCGGTTCATCAGCATACTTTGAACCTCATATGAATTTATAGCTGGAATAGAGTCACATTATATAGTCACATTCGGTTGTTGTTTTTTTTTGGGGGGGGGGAGAAAAGTTCATATTTTCTGAGAAATATAAATATGTTTTTCTGTCATTTTAAAATAGAGAATATAAGAATAGCTTCTTTCACTATGACTTTCTCTTTAATATGCACACATACAAATAAACTCTCTGTGTAGAGACAACAGGAGATGTGTTGTTGAGATCTGCTCTATTTTCAGCTGCAGAAACAGGCCACCTCACACCCACTCACTTCAAACTCATTTCATCATCCATAAAAAAGATCTCTGCTGTGCCACAAGCCATCAGTCATTTTTTGTTAGTCATTTCAAGTTACTCAGCTTTCTAAAAAAACAAAAAAAAACACAAAAACGGCCGAACATTTTCATGATTTTTTCTTTATCTCACCATACCATATATCATATCATAAATGAGACCTCTTTACCATCTCATTTGTTTCTTCTATACAACAATGAAATTAATTAGAAAGCAAACGGCAACTTGTTCATGCGCCAACAGCAGAACGAAAGAGCTCAAGCCATTTTAAATTTAAACATCATTATCAATATGAAAAATAAAAATTGTGATAATTGTATGGTTGCATTGCCCAGTCCGTCTACGACTTCAAAAATTTAGTTGCAGGTATGCTGCAGGTGCAATCAAACAATTAGCACGAGTTTAGTGACATGTTGCATTAAAAAAAAGCTTTCTGTTGATCACTGGGAGAATTTGTGTGACAAAACTGCTGCTAAATCTACTTGGGGAAACGTTTGTGCAAAGGTTTCAGAATGTGAAAATTCCAACCGAAATGACTTGTTTCCTTTTATTTCTCTCCAGACATTTGAGAAGAAACAAGTCCAACGTGAAACATCTCCCAAGCATATTCTATAGTACTTTCATAGGGGTTATCATATTACAATTAGTTTACCAGTGAACCCCCGTGATTCCTTCTCTTGGTGACATGATATTTAAATCAGCAGAATTTGCAACAACAACATTCAATAAATTAATGGAAAACCAAATGTTTACATTTGCAAGACAAATAAAAATCACATGCACAAGACCAGGAATGTAAAATAACACCGAACTGGCCCTAAACACTCTCACACTGGCACTGGGCCATCCTTATTGGGCTCTTTTATGAGAGCACTGAATCTATGAGGATACGATGTTGAATTCTCTCGACTATGAGATATTGCCTCTGTCTTGATCACAGGCACAACCACACAGCTCTTCTCTCACTGGAAAGAGAGCACAGCAGCTGGTGACAACAGTGCTGTCTGTGTTATGGCACCGCAAAGCTTGGGGACGAGATTGCTGAGCGCTGGCACAAGCAGGGATCTAAACGCAGCTCATCACAAATGAGGACATTCCCCGACCTCCCAGCGCCGCTCCATGCCAAAGCCAAACCCTCAAACACTGAAGCCATTGTTGACATGCATCAGGCTACACGACCCCCTCTCCCCAACTCCCCGTCCCCTTGTCTATGACTACGGCCAATAGAAGTGAGCCAAACTTTCTTCTTAGCCAATGTGGACTGGGGTTTCTTCACTTTTGACAACTGGAGCACAGCAGGCTCTTCTTCAAAACAAAGCAGGCTGACTCCTTAAGGATCATGGGTCTAAAATGAGGAACTGCTGATGTCGCACAATAGACGAACTGCGAAACTGAAATCTAGTTCCTCGTGACAGCATTTTTCCCCCTGGTGTTTAAAATCAGCACAATATGGAAATTTGTGCATGCATAGGTTTTATTTTTTTTGACCATGTAAAATGTAAACAAGGTTTGATCTTCTAGTGAAACTACAGACTTCTCCAAACATTTAGTCCAAACATCCCACTGCAAATTCACATTCAGATCTGCTTTCATCAAAACAACAACCAATGGATAGAAACAGCTTTTTTTTCTTTTTGATAATCTGTTTTACTTAGATGTCAATCAAAACATTTAAGAAAAGATCTGCTGCATACACATTGCAACTTTCTGCAAATCATCTGATGTTGAGTTTGCGTCTTTAATACCACAGAAAGCCCTAAAACACTCATCTAAAATTAAAGAAACTTAACTTTCTTTTCTGAAAGGTAAAAATATAAAAGGTACAAAAAACACTTTCACGGAGTACATAAGAGAGGTATTATGATGGTGGTGTTTAAGCCGTAAACACACTATTCTCTATTTCCTCCCTCTCGGGTGCTCTGAACTTGTGTCATGTAACCCTCTGAGAATACGAAAAGGCATGAGAGGGGAATGTTGAGATTCAACAACTTCCTGTTCCTTTCCTCTTTGGGGCAAAGTATGGAAATCATACTGTACACAAGTCCAAAATGACCGTAAACATTACTGCACTCAGAACACTTAGTGTCACATATTAACTTCTGCAAAATAAATGTCCTGAGTTTAATGCAAGCAAAACTTTTGGGGGGGCATGGTGTTAAACACCACAGCAAAAATAATTTCAACTTGTGCCTTGGTCTATAAAACAAACAAGACATGCGTTTACATTAATGCACTTTTAATGGAAGTCTAAGTGGCAGGACACTGCTTCAGGATAAACAGGATAAAATTATTAAATGTAAAATTTAAATAGGCTATGTGCTAACATCTTATCCATTCTTTCAACTCCTGTCATGACAGAGAAAAATCCACTTACTTCAATAAATTACTGTGGTATACCTGAAGCACAAAGTAGAGTAGTCCCACCACTGAAGACTAATGTTAAACTTTCTGCTAAGGATGCCAAAATGGGACGATCCCCTTGTGAAGGAGCCTATTGAAGGCAGCTCTATATTTTTAGGTATAAAAATACATTTTTACTGTGAAAGGAAAATATATCATTAAAACGTCAGAATAAATTAATAGTTTATTTAAAAAAACATTTTAATAATTGGCCTTTATATCATTGTTGTACTAAAAGATAATTTAGTTACATGTTTACTTTTTATTACGCTGACAGGATTTCTTAGATACATTTTTTACCATATTTTTATTTTAGCAAAATATTAAGACAAAGAATGAATGAAAAACTAAATATACAGTATAACATTACTGCAATTAATGACATTTTGGAGCAGTCTTTATGAAATATTATTCAGTTCAATAAGTGTAAAAATGACTTAAATTAATCTTAAGTGCATTTTTATACACCCATTTTCTATACATTTTTTTTTAAGTGCTCTATTTCAGATATGAGCTGCACACTTCTTTTAAGCCCTCTGGAATCGCTTGCACTTTTTGCAAATGCATTACTGTACACACAATTTTTGTTTGTTATTACAAGTTTAAGGACGAGTTGGCATTTTCTGTGGCAATCAATAACATAAAGCTGTCAATGGCTGCATTTGTTTGAATAAAAAACAGTGCTTCAACCATGTAGTGTGCAAAGATTTAATAAAGACTTTTTAGTCTCTACAGTCTCACAGCTGTAAAATCTTTTCCGACCCTGACATGAAGTCCATGGGGGCCCCTGAAAGACATCGACTTACTTGTTGCAAGGACAACTTCCTAGAACATTTGCAAAAGTGTCTAGATATGAGTGCATCACATGACTATTAGGGAAATATATGCCTACTCTACTGAAAAACTAAACGGAGACTAAACTAAACTAATTATGAGTGGAAGTGGCAAGTATCAAAATATGTAACATATAATTTCAAGTTTGTGAAGTAAGTAGAAACATAAAAAAAAATTCATAAAATTAAAAAATCAGACTACAACAAATTCAGTCCACTAGAAAAACAACATTGCAAGTACAAAAGCTTAGTTTGAAACTAAATTAGTGTTACTGTCACAACAAAAGTTTCAAATAAGTGAACAACAGTGATGTTTGTGAGAAAAGGAACTTGACTATCCGAGCTTTAACTGGGTGGAGCTCAACCATAAGTTGGTATGCAAATTATACTAGTCAGCTAAAACAGAAATCTGACTAGGTGTGCTGATAATGATATGAATTTAAAATATTTTCTTTTCGTTATTTGTAACAGATTAGATTTAAGGGCCATATCAACATTAGCATCATGCACATTCCAACCGAGAGCAGGAAGTTTGTTCTTTCTAGATGAAAGCAGATCACTTTCCTTACACCAATTATGCAATAATTTAGAACAACACTTACTTTGTTACTCATCATTATCTTGCTTAAATATAAAAGACATTCGTACACTGGTGTTGGTAAAACACATATTATTAACAAAACACCAAAAAAGACCTAGGCTTTGATTTCCAAAGTACAAACGGATTCACGACTTTAACAGATTGCACAAGTAGTTTCTGACTTTCAGGAAAACAATCTTCCAACAACATATATGATGTCGTTTAAGCTAAATGCGTGACAGCAGAAGCATACATATAAAACACACTTGTATGTGCTGTCATGAATTTTTAATATGCGGTACATATGCTGCACATACATCATGCAGTTTCAGTTGAAACCATATATGGAGCATCACGTATTTTTTGCACTGCTTATTTTACTGAAAATGCCATTTAACATAATCATGTGCCAATCCCTCAGTTTCATCAAGCAGCCCACCATCCTCCAAATAAACGGATAATTTCGCAAAAAAAAAACCATGCGTTTAAAAAACAGTATGCAATTACCTGGTCGACTAGTTTAAGAACAGCCATATCATGTGAAACTGCACATCCAAACTCCTGAAAAGACCTGGAGTGGTAAGATGAATAAAATCCAGAAATGGCTGTGCGCTTTTCTACACGGAAGAATGATGCTGCACAATGATGTGGCATCAAAAGCTTGCTTCCTGCTTTGCTCCGGATCGCACCCTCCAGGGGCCCGGGGTGATGTGACGGCCGTGGCCGGTTCTGCAGGCGCTATCTCCGGTCAGGGGGAGCTGCTGTAGCCGCTGCCTCGCCACCAGCGCTCCGGGAAAGAGGAAAAGGGGAGGGAGGAAAGGATGCGAGGGCTGCTGTAAACAATCCACATTTACAGCAGCGGCATCCACAGCGATAGCGTTTTCAGATATTATATCCCTCTTGCTTATGTTCTGCGTAATGTATTCATTCGTTATAAGAAAATACAGGAAGTCAGCGTTTTTTTGTATGCTTCCCCCTCTCTAATTTCTTGATCCTACTATGGCGAAGGCGTGGCTTATGAATATTAATACGGTACTCAACTTTTTAACAGATTGGCTGAAAGGCAGAAGCTGTCAGAGTGGGCGCTGTTGTGATGACCAATGAACGATTCCTACTGCGGACTTATGAATTTACGACTGCACCAAAAAAAAAACTAAAACTAAGAGATTAAAGTCGTAATATTTCGAGAATAAAGTCGAAATACTACGAGAATAAAGTCGAAATGTTTCAAGAATTTAAATCGTTGAAATTAAAGTTATAATATTTAGTATAGCACTTGCAAACAACCTGGATTGAGAGAAGACCACCGGAACTTAGGCATATTTTCATATTGTTGCGACCGCTTCATCTTACTGGGATGAGATCTAAGAACTCGCGGAAACCGCTTAATATCAAGAATATGATATTTATTAAAAGGCTGAACAGGAACAACATTTTTTATCTTAACATCAGCTTACACACTCAGTCGATATTGCTTTGGGGGGCGCTGTAGCTCTCTTATTTAACCCTTTAACCCTTCGTTTTTTTGAGGTAGGCTAATACGTTAATATTAAACGACTATTCATAAGCTGTTTTATTCATGGTAGCATATAATACAGTAAATGATTGGGTATAATATTTAACGTCTTAAAATTATTATTTGTAGCATGCCAGACACCCAGCAATCGCAAAAATGGTCTGCTTTGTTGCTTTTGATATAAAACAGCTCAGTTTTCAAATGAATGTGTTTTTCATCTTTGTTTCAAGTGTATAGCAAGATATAAAAGTGAAGGAACATCAGAAGGCATGGGGAAACAGGCTATAGACTAATTTATAATGAAGTCTCATTGTAATCTGGGAAATGATTGACTTACACTGCCGCTTAAACTAAAGCGATTTCAGATATCGTTATATGTCAGGCTATAAAATATATGTTATAATATACATATTGTTTGTATTTTGCTATAAAACTGGCCGATTTTGAAAGCTGAGACTTTGGAATATCTCCGGGTGCTCACAATCTAAGCTTTATTTCGACTTTATTCTCGTAATATTTCGACTTTAATGTGTAACGGAATGCTTCAATGATATTAGGAAGGAACGTCATCGCAAACCTACTAATATTCATGAACTCCTGCAACACCATAGTAGGATTCGTAATTTCGGTTCCCCCTCTGTATCTGATGCACAGGATTGTCAGTTCTTCCGAGGAGCCTTCATCATCGCCTCAGTGATGCCCTCACTAGACTGACGCACGAATGAATCATACTAACGAATCTGTTCCGTTTAATGCTTCGGTCATAGTGAGCGACTCCGATACGTCATCGTTTTCTGAACCGAACTGTCGGAGCTAACTGATTCGTTAAAATGATTCGGTACGCGAATCCTCTCTGTTTACTCTGAAAAGATAACACATCTTTCGGACTATAGATTTCTTTTACAATTTAAAAAACACATGAATTATAGTGATGTCAAAAATTATTCTCTTTGTAGCTTGTTCAAAGAGAAAGAGATAATGTATAATATACTGCCCAGTAATGTGATGAATACCCTTACTGAAAAAAAAAGCAAGATTCGATTAGTTTGAAATTCGATTTACTGTCAATTATTTAAACCAGATAACACAAGTGCTAAGGTCAGGAAGCACTGTACAGTTTATTACTGT
>JAUMHP010000057.1:12331577-12355046 GCA_032361065.1 Enteromius trimaculatus
ATTCGATTTACTGTCAATTATTTAAACCAGATAACACAAGTGCTAAGGTCAGGAAGCACTGTACAGTTTATTACTGTCAAAGTTATTTATTAAACATTCATGCTGAAACATAGGATTAGATGCAAGACTGATTTTTAAAACGTACTAGTTTTTGTTTATTTGCCGCTGTTCTATATTTGTCTCATTGTCTGTGCAGTTAATAAACAGCTTTACATTCTTAAAGAAATGGAAAACAGGAAATTACCCACAATGTCCCAGGAAGCAAATATCAGTGTTTGTTTGTCCTTTGCTGAATGACATCACCTAACAGACCGCGTGTGTGTGTTTGATTGATACAAAAGCTTTATTTTAAAAAGGCATGAGAGTTTGAGCTGATGGGTCTGGAGGAGACCACGCGAAGTGGTTGTTGCACATGTACCGTTTACACGAGGACGTTTAAAGTCATTTCATACACATTTCAGGCTTCAGCTCTTGATCCAAGTATGGCATTTAAACTTAACAGCCAAGGACCGCTGACAAAGCAACTGTCTAAAGGAATATTGTCAGTCAAGATCAGCACAAGCCTATAGTGCAGTCCACAATAAGAGTCCACCGACTTCATGGAAAAGAGCAGATATTATCTCAAAGGGTGGATGTTAAAATTGATAAATTACATCTGAAAATATGGTCTCGCATTGTTTCAGACTGAGAAACTCCAGGACCCTCATGTTTGTGCAAAATCACAAATGACAATCTTCCCTTTACATCTTCTGTGTTGCGTCTAAGCGGTATGTGGGAAATGAGCAAACAAACTCTCATATAATAGATGCATTTAACCCAAGATCCTTCATCAGGTTTAAAATGTACTGTAATGCAGGTAAACACTATGGCCTGGTTTCACAAACAGTGCTTAGCTTAAGCCAGGACTAGGCATTAGTTTTTAATATTTAAGCAACTTTTACAAGAATGCCTTAAGAAAATATTACAGGTGTACATCTTAACACGGAGCAATGATACTGACATGTTTTAAGATATGTCAGAGCAAGATATTTTCATCTGAGACAGCTCAAATATGCAATTTAGTCTGTGAAACTGGGGGTATAAATATTACCAGATTAAAAGGTCTTCGTTCACACTGCACCTCAATCCGATTTGATTTTTCAATTTGGCAAATTTTGAAGCAACATACGACATTAATAAACTAATAAAATCAGCACTACTTTTGGTTGTGCTAAACAGATGAAACAAAAATGACAGACCACCATTGAATTTTAATACACAAATGTTTATTCAGCCAAACTAAGCAACATTATAGTAAGAACAGATGTGTGACTGAGCAAGAGAGTGGGCTCGACAGATCAGGACACAAGTCTCAGTTAAAAGATTTACTGAAGATAAATCACATCCCTTAGAAACTCTGCTACTATCTTAACTGTCACTGTGCCACGCCGTAAAAACAGAAAAGTCTAATCCAAAGACCTAAAAGCATCACGTTTAACAGATTCTTTTTTTCGACATTTTTCTGTTCTTTAATAAGAAATAAATTTTAGACCACAGAATTTGTGGTACTGGTTGTAACCTACCGGAGAACATAAAAAAATGGACCAAGTCCTATAAACCATGAATTAGACACAGATATAGGAGAAAAAGAGAGAGTGCACATGTAAGGGTAGTTATATTCACAGGAAGTACTCCAGCTCATAGCGAACATACGAGTTCTTCTCATCATTGAAGACAAGAGGATAATGTGCGATCAGTGCATCCTGGGAGCCAATGTAGATGGAGTTGTAGATCTTCCAGTACACATCACGCACTTTGCGAGCAGGATGGAACAAACCCTTTTAAGGGAGAGAGGGGGAAAAAATAAATAAAATCATTAGGCCATTAGATCTTTTCAAGTCAATGAAAACATACAAAACATACAAGCGTGACGATTCCATGCTGGAAAAATAAAATGTACCTGCAAGCAATACTGCAGCATGCGGCAGGGTCCAATTGCCACTCGCAGACCCTCTAGGGCCCCCATGACAGCTTGGATGACATGAGGAGACGTTTCAAAGACATTTGGCCAAACATAGTTAAGCAAATGATTGAGAGAATCTTCACAGCCAAAGCCATACACTCCCAGAGACATATGCTGGACCACAGCACTGGCAGTCTGCCTGTGTACAAGATCCCTGCAACAGAGAGCAAATACAGAAGTTACAGAACACTACTGAAAACAATCTGCATGTTTTAAGTGGCTACTCTATTACGAAAAACAGCAATTCTTTTTTCCAGCTTACCTGTCCATCAGAGCATCCTCCAGCAAAGGTGTGACCGCGTAGATATAATCTTTACCCATTTCACCGATGTACTCGAACAGGAAGGACAGAGACTTTAGGACACCGTTCTGAACGTTAAGCTCAGGAACACGGTACTCGTTCATCAACGCAGGAAGCACGGTGAATGGCGAACACGTCTCGGCCACAATAGCAATGGCTACCGTTGTGCACACACGGTTCTGGCGCTCCTGCACCTTCAGATTGTTGAGCAGCGTGGCCAGCACATCATGAGGACTAGAGATTTAAAAACACAAATTTTAAAAAAAAAAAGTCTACATTTTCAAACCTCACACTGCATTAGTGAGAATTATTGTGTTTTACCCAATGGCCTTGGCGATGTAACCAAAAGTATTGACAGTAGCTCTGCGGATGGCCTTCTTGTGGGCTTTTAACAATTCTAGCAATTCAAAACAGATGCGCATCCATTCCCTGGCAGACACATACTCCGCACCCCTGCAAAGGACACAATGATGTGCTTAGGAGGCATTATCAAAATATTTCAAAAGCTGATCTCTCAAATTCTGCAAGGAACTGTAGAACTGACCTGTCAGCGATTCTCCCCACTAGATCAATGCAGTTCTCCTGCACCTTCTCATGTCTGTTCTTTAAGATTGGTGTCAAACGTGGAAGCAAGTCTTTGATAGGTGGTGTCATCTTGTGCATACCTGCCAACAGGACATTTACATAATTATACTCAAAAGCAAAGCAGCAGAAATTAAATAAAATATAAATAACCTAGTTTTTTAAAATATACATGCATGTGTATTTTTATATACACAGCACAAATTTGTATTCTTAATACATTTCTAATAATAAATATAATATTCATTATGTGTTATATGTGGCTCTCATAGAACTGTAACTTCTTTAAGAGGCTCCTCTGTCCTCCACTCGTTACCTGTATTAATGGCATCTGTTTTAACTAGTTATCAGTATAAAAGACAAGTGTCCACACCCTCAGTCGCACTCCAAACTCCACTGTGCACAAGACCAAGGAGCTGTCAAAAGATCTCACCCCATGGGGACAAAATGATCAAGAACTGAGAGCAAAAATCCCAGAACCACATGGGGGGGGACATAGTGAATGACCTGCAGAGAGCTGGGACCAAAGTAACAAACTGCACTGCCAGGGACTCGAATCCTGCAGTGCCAGACGTGTCCCCCTGCTCAGGACGACTGATCCGTGTAAACGAAAAAATTGATGGGGCCATGCATTGTGAGATTTTGAGTGAAAACCACCTTCCATCAGCAAGGGCATTGAAGATGAAACGTGGCTGGGTCTTTCAGCATGACACACCCGGGCAATGGAGGAGTGGCTTCATAAGAAGAAGTTCAAGGTCCTGGAGTGGCCTAGGCAGTCTCCAAATCTCGACCCCATAGAAAAATCTTTGGAGGGAGTTGAAAGACTGTGTTGCCCAGCGAAAGCCCCCAAAAATTACTGCTCTAGAGATTTGCAAGGAGGAATGAGCCAAAATACCAGCAACAGTGTGTGAAAACCTTGGGAAGACTTACAGAAAATGTTTGACCTCTGTCATTGCCAACAAAGGGTATTTATCAAAGTATTGAGATTAAATTTTGTTATTGACCAAATAGTTATTTTCCACCATAATTTGCAAAAAATTCTTTCAAAATCCTACAACGCGATTTTTCTGGATTTTTTTCCTTATTTTGTCTCTCATATTTGAGGTATACGAAAATTACCTTTCTCATCTTTTTAAGTGGGAGAACTTGCACAAATGGTGGCTGACCAAATACTTTTTTGTATGTATAGTAAGTAAACATACACATATTTTGGAAATATTTCTCTAATTTGTATTATAAATAAATGTAAAATATAAACAACCCATTTTTTTTTTAAATATACACACGTGTGTATTTATATAAAAACACTAATTAAGTCACTTTTTCAGTCAATGGTCTGGCCCTCCAAATTATTTTTTTGGTGTTCTGGAGTATTCTGGGTTGTACAAACAAACAAACAAAAAAAAAAATGTATGGAATAATAAACTGTGGTTTAATAAAGTTTAATACTTAAGAGTTTGGGCTAACATGTAATAAAAAATAAAAAAATAAATAAAAAACTGTAATAAAAGCACTTTGACCAACACTCACCAATAACATTTACAATAGCTTTAAGGGCTCCAAGGATGCTACCAAGCACTTCTGGGTATTCTTCTCCCAGATACTCATATAACACCACACCCAAATGGCCCATCAGCTTTTCCTACACGGAAATATAAGAGCAAGATATATACATTTACATTAGTAAGCAGTATCAGCATTTTTGGTTTAACCAGTCTATAAATGTACATAATGCAACCCTTTACCTCTTGGCATGTCTTCATGACCACCGCTGTGCGAGAAATCAGGTCAGCAGCCTGTTGACGGACTTTGGCGGATTTGTTGTTTAGACGCCACAGCACTGTACCACAGATTTGAGGCAAGTACGGTTTAACTCTCTTACCCAGAGCATTTACCACCGTACCAAAGCCATTAAGCATCACGGAGTCCTGGAGAAATAGGCGAGATTATGATGTAAAATTATCATATAACAGCAGGATATTTACTATGCAGCACATTTTGAAACTCACTTCAGTGGTCTGTTCCTGGAAGGCGTACAGGATTCCATCAATAAGCTGCTCCTCCAGTTTGTGATCGATGTCAGCGGCACCAAGGTTGCCCATAATTTTCTCAATTGTCTCCATGACCATTTTTCTGTACTGCTCAGCTTCATCCTTCAAATCATCCACGATACGGGAAATAATCTCAGCTGCCCCGACCTTATTGGCCAGCTCCACTGTAGTGTCCACTAACTGTCAAGCAAGTAAAAAAGACAAATGAGATTAAACGCATAGTACACATGGTTAACTTTACTTCTAATTGTGTGATGATCTCACATACCTGTCTGTAGTTGCGCCTATCCAACGCCATTCGGTGCTGCCAGAAATGTTTGAAGAAGGGGGGCAAAATCTCTGTTTTAATGTAATTGGCTTCCACACCATCTGTGCCACAGCACTGCTTCACCACCTGAAATGTACAAGAAAAAATAAAAAAATAAGTTTAGTCTATAATGTTTTAGAAATATTTCATTTTTTACTTCTGAATAGTTTTTTTAATGCACCTTAAGGACAATCTTCTTCATTTCCTCGTCAGGTGACTGGAACTCTCGAATAAGGATAAGCATCACTTCTCTGGTGTAATAGTTGGCATATTCAGCATCCATAAGAGGAATCAAGTATCCAATGGCTTTCAAGAAGGCAGCAAGACCCTAATGCAACAAAAATATTGTTAAAAACGAGTTGCAGCCTATAAAGCAAGCAAGCAAACATTACAAATAAAACAACTTCAGTATTCCATTGACCAGACATATGCTTACCTTGCCTCTGTGTTGCCTGATACCTTTCCAAAGAGGTTTCAGCACAGAATCAAAGGACTCGATACCGTATGGTGTTGCAGCTTCAGCCAGGGCAGCAATAGCCAGAGCACTAATGGTTCGCACTTTCTGCTGCTCATCCACGAGACCTGAAGGAAAAAAAACAACAGTATGAGATGGTGCTATATAATAGAATGTTAAAGACTTGATGCAGCCACATACAGAAAGATGGAGACCACAATGCCATACTAACCATGCTCGATAATCTCCACCAAGCTGCGAAGATGGGGCAGGATAGCACAGCCCATGAGAATAGCGATCTGCTGTACGATCTTAATACCCGTGTGACGAGCCTGCCAGGATTTCTTGCTCTTGCAAACAGCCTTGAGGAAAGGCAGGAGAGATGGAATGCCCAGGGCAGACGCTACAACTGCAAAAGCACGAGCTGTCGTGTTTCTCACATACTCGTCCATGTTGTCAATATCAGGCCTCATGGTGGAGATCATAGTAGCCAGACCAGCAGCCTGTTAATGAAGAAATTCAGATTTAATTAAGGTCTACAAAATTAAATCAAACAACTGCTGGGATGTTCTTCAACCAAAGTTGAAATATACTATTCACAATCAACCATCTAACCTTTGCCAAGTTGGAGATGATTTCTCTACCCTCTACTCTAGCATAGTAATCTTCATCAATCAGCAAGGGCTCAATCACCACAAGAATCTGTAAGAACAAACAGGAATGTCAGAAAAGACATGAAAGGTTCATTCATTTTTCCACCCAATTTTTAAGATTATGCTTACATTCCATGGATACTTACCTTGTGGACATATGGTCGAACTAAGTCATCAAGTTTGTAGAGGATACGATCAATGACTTTCACCAAGAGATGACGCTCCTGGTCCTCCAACGTAGGAGACATCAACAATGGCAGGATCTGGTTAAAGAGGGGTCCTGCACCAAACTCTCTGGCTTTGTCTGTGATTTGACGGAGAGCAGCCTAAAAGGAGAGAGCTAGTTATAGATCATGCTTTTGCAAGATTGTGTTACAGTCCATCAAGTGTGAGAGAGGATACTAACCTTTCTCATGGGAGGTGTCCCGTTCTTGATCTTTAAGAGAAGCTTCATGATCTTGCGCTCCTTCTGTTCTTCTGGACTGAGGGTGGACTCATCAACTTCAACCTGTAAACAAATACAGAATAATTGATAAAATTATAAGCATACTTGTACAATAAATTATATTAATAAAAATTAGCTACACTGAAAATACAAATTGCAAAAACTGTAATATAGTAAAAATGTATTAATTTATTTTTAAATAATCCAGAAAGTCTGAGGTTTACCACAACCCTGGGATCCCTGGTGTACATCGGACTTACCAGCAGTTTATCAAAGTACTGGATGTCATCTGGCTTGAGGAAGGGCAGGTTTCCAGAGGGCTGATCGTTGACTTGTTTCATAGATCTGTCCTCTGTTTGCATGTGGAAGCCAGTCATGCCTCCAATGGGGGTGGGGGTGGCAGCCAATTTACGTGCTGGGGTGCGGATGGGTACATAGCCTGCTGGTGGTGGCAGTACCTAGCAAAAGTATCAGATGAAAAACTGTTAGCAACAGCAAAATATCAATCAATTAATTTTCTGCCAAAGTAAAGGTATTTTGCAGATAACAATATAAAGTTATGTACTTTGTATCCTTCTGGAAACATGGCATCAAGCTCCTCATCGGTCAATGGGCGATTCCTCTCGTCAATCTCTCGCTCCCAGCGCCAAGCCTGCAGCTGTTCTGGAGTCATGCTCATTAAATGACCTGCAAACATTAAAAAAAAAAACTTAGCAGCAACTTCTACAAATCACGCAAAACAAATAATCACTTTTAAATCCAATAGAAACAACAAACACTATCCATCCAGTACCTGGAGTGGGTGTGGCCATGTTCATAGCAGGTGTGCCAAGAGGGGTTTTTCCCGGGGTGAGCAGAGGAGTTGAAGATCCCATTTGACTAGCTGGTGTTTCATCCCATCTCGACTTCCTCTTGCTGGCACCTGGGGTGGGCGTCTCACCCACTGACTCATCTCCTCTGTCGGTACGTGGAGTCTCAGCCCAGCCACTGCCATGACCAGGTGTCTCTGAAACGCACAAAATAAAATTTAAAATCATTGTGCATTAAAGATCTGTTAGTAAATACATTACAAATTTGACAAAATAAAAGACCTCTCTCTGTTTTTGGGGTCTCATCCCAGCGGTTCTTGCGCACACTGGAAGTTGCTCCTCCATGGCCAGGAGTGGCATGTCCAGGGGTGTCTCGGCCTGGCGTGGCAGCTCCAGCTGGGGTGTGGCTTGGTGTGGGTTCCCACATACGGCTGCTTGGAGTAGCTCCCGGGGTCTCGCTACCTTTGGGACGGCCAGGTGTCTCATCCCAGCGACTGTTGGAAGGTGTGTGTCCTGGTGTCTAGGTAAGAGAAGAACAGTATTAGCAAGGCTTTTTATTTAAATTAAATCAAATAAATAATCTATTAAAATAATCATTCACTGCAGCCTTAAAGCTATTAGAGAGCATCGACTCACTTCGGGACCTGCATCTGCCTGGTCCCAGCTGGACACTTTTCTTGGTGTGGTATTGCTGGGGGTTTGGTCAGCTGTCTGGTCCCAGCGTCGTTTGCGTTTGGCCCCAGCAGCTTGAGATGCAGCAGAGCCGTTCACTGCTTTCAGCTCTCCAGATTTTGCCTTCTCTACCATCTGCAGCCTGATCTCTCTCTGGTGAAAACACGTTGAATATTTTGGTTAGATTTGAGCATCTCTTAATTTATCTTTTATGACTTAAACACACCAACATCTTACATCTCACTAAAAGTCAATTTTATTTACCTCTTCTTTGGACAGATGCTGCTCTTTCATAACGTCCATGTATGTCCTGACCTGCATCTTGGGGTCCGGCGTTTTGCCCCCTATGCGAAAGAGCACCAACAAAATGCGAGACGATCAGTCAAGAAAGTCTCAAAACCAAAATTTTCACACACAAAGCACTACAGTCAACTGTCCCTGAATAGATGGCCTTAAATGTTTAAATTACTATCCTCTCATAACACAAAACAACCCTAGACAATAAAAGCTAAGCACTCTTAGTATACAGTCATACATTAAGAACAGGCAGGTACAAAGAGGTTTCTGTTGCTTTTAAGAGGAGATAAGGAGAGGATATAGCCATCACTGATGCAGGGTCCTGGGCTGCGCTCTCCAGAATACGTACACTTTCAGTGCCAAGGGTCCCTCTGCAGTCAGACTTCAACCGGCAGAAAAGAAGCCTAGAAAATTTCTCTTTACCATTAGTAACACTTTGGAAAAGGGTTTGAACTCACACACACAATAGCATACCACCTGTTCTGCTTTTGTAACTCTTAAAAAAAAAAGTAAAGTAAAAGTTATACAACGGGGGGAAAAAACGACTTTGCAAAATTTTTAAATAATTTATTGCACTAAACGTGTTGCAGCCAGAGACACTGAACACTATGGGGAATTCTAATAAAATATTTAAAAACTACATTTAAATCAAAAACAATTAAGGACTTGCAATGCACATTTGTGCATTATTGTACATCTAGTTTCATTAAAAAAAAAAATTAGCTACGATGGATTGGTATGAAAAGTTAAAATGAGAAGGGAGGACATGAAGTTGAGAAGAGAAAATTGTCCTTGATGAGCTTAAAAACAATGAATAACTTCATTTCATTACCAAAAAAAAAAAAAATAGACGTTTAGTGAAACCATGGTAGATTCCCCTGAAAGACCCTCTGGGCTCACACCAGAGCAAAACTACCAACTACGGTCTTGATTTATCTGATAAAAACACTGCTTTTTGTTGACCATAACCTACACAGGACGAGTTGCTGCACCCTTAAGAGAGTGCAGACAGGACTGGCATAGCAGTACTGCTGTAGGAGAGAAATTAAGGACAGTTAGTATGGGCCTGTGGAATCTTGGTACACAGATTCTTCAAAGAGATATATTTCTATTTTATGATAATAAAATAGAAATATATTTACACAACAGTTTTGTAAAGCTTCCTCTGTCTGGGACTACATGCAAGATGTTTTTTTTTCTGATCCAGAATCAATTCCCTTCCATAACCTGACCCAATCTGGTGCAGTCTGAGTGTGTACAGCCTGTTTCAACATGTTCTGAAGTTCCTAAACTCCTTGCTAATTTGTACCAGTATGAGCACCCACAGGCCATAGGTTTAAAGAAACTAAAATGGCTGGAAAATGTATTGGTTGTTCAATTTGGCTTCACTAGGATTTGTAACAGACTACAACCGATATGCACAGTAAAATGTAAAGCATGTCCAAAGGTGGATCAGGATTATTTAGAGTTCCACTCTTTTTGGAAATATTACTGACTTTGACACATTATGGGTGTCTAGCCAACATGCCATTGGACAAATATAGAGAATATAATATTGAACAAGACGAAAGTGAAAAGAAAAACTGATAGTAATTGCAAAGTGCACTGCAGTCTCTGGCATTATTAAACTAAAAAAAAAAAAAAGAAGTGTTTGAGGTGTCTGACTACTGTATTGTCTGTTTCACACACACAAAAAAAGTACATTAACCCTTCGAACAACACCTACCTGTGACCTATGTCCTGATGTGCCAAATGACACCACCCAACCAACTGTCTCCCAAAACCTTTGCTGCCCAACTCATTTAAAAATCAAAATCACATTTAAAATTTTTAATAAAAAAAAAAACTGGTTCTTAGGACATCCCATTAAAAGATTTTTATCTTACTGAGACAGTCTTACAGGTCAGTCGAATCCAGGGAGCAAGTTGTTGGGTGGTGTTCGAAGGGTTAACCAAAACTGGTCTGGACCGGAACTTCATGAGAAGAGTAAATACTGATCGGCATGGACAAATAAAATAAACAGGAGAATAGTAGTGCAAAATTTACCATCAGCAAATGGGTCGTGACGCTCCGGGGAGATGATCATCTTTTGCCTGCGTTTCTTGTACTCGTCCTCGCGGTCTGAAATCTTCTGTGGTCTGTGTTCAGCAAAGGGATCATACTGCAGGATGGGCAAAAAAAGAATATTGTATGATGACAGTTACCTTTTCTATTCTTCCACAAATTCATTTAGGGAAAACAAATTTAAGCTTTATTTATGCTTGGAATTTTAAGATGGGATTTCTGCTAATTACCTGCTCATCTGACTGAGGAATGGAATTGAGTATTGCAACCGGTGCATGGTATCCTGGTTTCTTCTGTCCAAGCAGACTTGTGGACGAATCTTCATCATCATCCTGAAATAAAAATAGTTAAGAGTCAGATACTCCTTCATGCAGTACCTACCCATGCTGACATGGGTTCTTCTAAAACTATTTGGAGTATTATGCTATCACTTACCTCTTCCTGCTCGTTGGCAGCAATTGATGTCACATATCCAGCAAAGCGGCTGTCACTGCCTCCGTAGATCTCCTGGTCATAATACCCAGTGGAATCAAGCCCAACCCCCTGCTCTGCTCCCTCCACCAGGGCAGCTTTCATCCCCTGGATTTCCAGGATCTGAGCCTCAATGTCTAAGTAAAAAAAAAAAAATAAAAAAAAAAACACACACAAAGACATCAGAAGTCTGAACCCCAAATACCTATAAATAGGTTAACAATAATTATTTTATGCCACAAATTACATTTACACATACTGCAGTTACAAAGCTGTAGAAAAGAATTTTCAATGCTAGCATGATCCCCCAATACAAAAAAAAGTGCGTAAACATAATATAAACGCTTCGTTAGAGAGGGGGGGAAACGGAACAATTATACCCAAGTTTACATAAACACGGTGAACAGGTAATGAATACAATTCGTAACTCTACAGAAAGACAGAAACTACCAATTAATTGGATTTTTATAAAGATAAACAACATGATAAAGCTAAAGATCGGCTCTGTGTTTGCGTATATGTTAGCAACGCCATTTTGGTTTCAAAACATAATCGTCCAACCAGCGTATTTTGAACATTCAAACAATCAAACTCTATCCAGTAATAGATAAACGGTCTATACACCAATGCGCATTTCTGTAATGAATGTTACATCTAACTCTGCTATAAACCACAAAACGAATCTCTGGATAGAATATTTGTTAATATATCTCATGTGCGCCACGGCCAGGTTTGATTCAGCGAACAGACGCCATATTCTATTCACCGCCTCAAACTGGGTTAAGTCTGCTTTTTCTCGCTAATTCCACTTTTTAGGACAAGAAAAGAATAGACACTCCAGATGCAAAGTAAAGTTAGACATAAACAACAAAATCGATATATTATTCAATAATCTTTGAACGATTAATTTACCGTCATGTGTTTTGGCGATCTGCGCCATTTTCCTGCTGTTGTGTGAGCCTCAGTACCGGAAGGCCTTTGACTGCACTTCCGACTCCGCTGCGCTCACGAGAACGCGCAGGCGCGTTCCCTGCGGCACAAACAATGCGCGTGCGCGGAGCACAAAGACTAGGCTTCAAACACAGCTGGCAAATGTCAACACTTTGTAATATACCCCCCGCTCTGCTTGAGAAGTGAAGTTATAGCAGAGTGGAAGTCTTTGTACGTTGATTTTTAATTTGATACATCAAGATACAGGTTAACTTATTTAAAATAATTAAATATTTATGTCGGAAAAACCACGCGTTTTTTCACGGAATGTCATCTGCTTTTTTTGCCTTCTAAAAGAGCTGTTCCACACAGAAAGATTTCTCTTTGTTGTTTTAAACAGATGTGTTTACTGGAATTAAATGAAGCAGAGATCCAACTGTAGGTTTTTTAAAAAGCATTATGGCTCAGCATCATGTTTGTTTTCTTTATTTTAGAAAACTACAACAATTTGTTGATATGTCAGTGCACACATACCTTCATGTCCTGCATTTGATACCATCGCACATTTATTGTTATAGCGCAGGTTTAACGTTTAAACACTGTTAAAAGCTTGAACTCTTTTAGCAGTCTATATCTATAGATTTTATTTTAGGCAAGTCGTGATGATTTGAGAAGACAAAATTGATCAAACATTATGATCAGCTCACTTAAATTTCTGCGCTTGGTCTTTAAAAATCAAAAACTTATATTTAACAAACAAATATTCCAAACGTGTTTTCTATATTGAATTGATGAACGAAATTCTATTACACACAAAACTGAACTATTCTGAGACAGTATACGCGGTTTTGGAAGAAAAGGGAAAAAAGACTGTCTGTGTTAGCTCAGACACGAATGTTGAGATACTATACTTTTAATTAACTTTTAACTCTCAATCTATTACGACGGCGTTTTAGTGCCGCCAAAAAAAACAACAACCAATAAACAAAACAAAAAAATCGTCCCACCCACTTTAACATTTCTGGCTTCACCCCTACTCCAAACCATTTTTTCTTAAAGTATTTTACCTTTTTTTCAAACTTATTAATGCTTTTACATTGTGTCCTCAAACAAATTTAGCTGTAACCTTTTCTAACTATGCACTGTAGGTCGCGCAGCCTGGGCAACCCAATCTCACATCCCGTGACAATTCTGCGCACGCAAACCCTCTTCACAATTAAAACACTTACGTCAGTAGGCTAACTACGTGACGGACAGAAGAATGAACTAATCAGAGGTCACAGAACACAACCTCAGCCAATGAGATTCTAGGGCGGGTCTCTGAGAAGGCTGGTCTTCGAGACGGGAAAAGAGTTCTCGACTGGAGGAGGCGAAAGAGAGGTGAAGTGAAGATGGCGAGAGGCTCCCGGTGTTTGAGAAGAGCGGTAGTGGAGTGTATCAGAAACTTACCGTCCACAGCCAGTCGTGAAACACCAGGCAGGAATGGAGTAAGGTAATTAACAACGGTTTAGTGTTTCGCACTGTCTATGTGCGCTCATGTGACGATCGAAGTGATTAAGTCGCGAGTTGCTTTCGTTAGTTGGACGGTTAGTTTCGCTCTTGCAAGTGGAGCGAATTTAAGTCCAACATGACAACTTTGTGTCAATAAAGGCTTTATTTATCGTCCAACAATGTATTAAAACTTATGAGGTGCTCAAATAAATGTGTTTAAAAAAACTTTAGGAGTGGGTGGGAGGGAGTCACATAACTGGTTGCCAGATCATAAGTGACAGCGGCAAGGTTAAGATATTATGTAACGTTAATTGACCAGGTGTATCTGTTAAAGGCTTTTCTTATTTTTTAAATAATTATGATCAGCTGCGTAAAGCTAATGTTTATTCAGATTTTTATTTATTTGATGTCGCTTTAAACTCCGGTGCAGCCAAATTCCTTTTAAGAGGAAATGACAAAATTGTAGGACTTTTTAGGAAAAGCTGGTCACCAACTCCATACACGTGGTGTTAATTCAGATTTACTTAAGATATCAAATGCAATCAATTTTTTGTTATTAGGGAAATGCAAAAAATGCATTTGCCACCCATATAAATATATGTGCAAAACTTAAATGAAGCGTGTATAGTACAGATGACTTCAATAGCAATACTTTCCAAACACATTTACAGGAGTCTGCAGCATATGTGATGTCACAAGCCAAGCTGTTACGTTTGTCACCTGTGGATAGGAACATGGTGTACCCCAACCAAGTGCTGGACAGCCGAATGCTGTAACTGCTTGGCATAAAGCCAAGCCAAGTCAAGTTTCTGATGGTGACTGTTCCGTCACAGTTACGCCATGCTTGACAGCTCTTGGCAGCTCTTGTGCAGGCATGAATGAATTTGGCTGCAACTCTTTCCATTGAGGAGATATTGTGCCATTTATAGAACAAGGCCTCATCCTCTTACGTTTCAGATATGTGTGTCTGATTGATCCGACACTCATCGGACACAACAGGATGGGATATTACTACTGCCCTTGACTTGGTTGTAGTGGGCAGTGATTACGCTCTCCTTATGATTTGTGTCTTGACAAATGGAGGGCAGGTGAACATGTCATGGGCTGCCTATCCTATGTTTCCTTTTACCCTGGTCCAGACAGGCGCATGAATGCACCGCGTCATAAAGTTTCGTAGTTAATGATGAACTGTGTAAATGAAGAAGTGCATGTTCAAATGCACAACAGCTGCTATTGTGGATTAGTTGTGTGGTCTTAATTTGTATAGCCGGTTGCATCACAGTTGGCTTTTTTAAGCTCCTCTTTAGCATTTCAAAGGCTTGTCATTCAGAGCCATTGTAAATTCAATTAGCCAGTGCATAACAAAGAAGACAATACAGAAATCTCTTAAATCCTACATTTTTACACACTATTGCCCATATACAATTTGCACAGAGGTGTCACATAGAGTACTGTTTGTAAATTCCTTGCTACGTCTAGGCAACACGTACTTCTCACATGCGGTTTGCATTTTAAAGTTTAAGATTCTGTCAACTCAGCTGTTGTTGACCGCCGTCGTTAGCCAATTCAAGTCTTCAGCTGAGTGTCCCATAAGAATTATAATATAATCTGTTGACCGTTGTTCAGTTGTATGTTAGGGATATCTAGAATTTTGTAGAGGATGTGCATATGTTTCTTACAGCATTCCAGCAGTTCAGAGAATGTGTTTCAATGAAGGCTTTGTCAGACTGTCACAGAGTCAAAATATGTCTGTGTGTGGCCCACAAAGGAGCACTAGTTAGAAACTTGTCAATTGTCCAGTGGTCTAGTCTTTTTTTTTTTATTTTATTATTTTATCTGAAAATACATAGTATTGGCTTTGAATTAAGGCCAAAGAGTAAATTTCAATAATCCTGTGGATATAAAAGTCTTTGTCTTGATTAAGAGTCCTAATCTTGTTAATTGCACACAGCTATTTGTGTGGTTCATGGGTTCTCTCTGCTCTTATCTGACTTATAGGAGTCGTCTGCTATCTTAAAGACATCCAACAAGCAAATAGGGCCTAAATCATTACGAGTATGCAAAGTCTCATACAGTGTCTGTGCTGTTTGCTGAGTAACATATTTTCACCCTGTTTTGTCAACAGATATCTGTCTTCATGTGGGATTCTGATGACCCGGGTGCCGCCCCTCTTCAGGGCTGTGTCGGGTCGTGCTGTGGTGGCTCCAGCCAGGAGCTTCTTCAACATCTCGGAGTCCTTTAACAAGAGAAAGGAGTACTCTGAAAGACGTATTATTGGGTATGTTCCCAACCATGTTGGATATGGTGCATGGTCTGTTCCTATTTTTAATTTTTATTGAGGCCCATGATTACTGTAGACCCAGTGTCCCTGCGAATGTTGTTTATGTAACAGGGCATGGGAATGATATCTGGTGTCAGCTTTCTAGGTATCTGGGGTTATTGGAGTATGGATCTGTAATGGTTACACATGTCATCACAATTTACTGAGGAACCGCTTATAAAGCCTGAAATTTAGAGCAGAGGGTTCAGTCAACATCAGCTGTCCTGCAGAATTTCATTCCAGATGAGCTCAGGCTGCAAAAAATGAAGCAGAAGCCAGTTAATCCAAATGTTTTTAAGACTATGATTGCGATATTTGTGTGTGGTACACAAGAGGTAGTTGGTGGTCATGTTAACTAGACTGAGATTGGGTTGGAAAATGATCCTACAGGGAGGTGGATTTCCAGAGGGACACTGTTCTTAATGTCCACACTAAATTCCACATTACTTCAGGGGAAAGTCTTTATAATAAATGTACATGGTAGATTTGCATAAAAGCATGAAGTACTGAATGACTACATGCATATCAAGGAACCAAACTGAGCAGACCTATGTAGTCAGAAGATTTTTTGAAAAGATTATATTTGACAGATTGTGGCTAACAAGCAGATGTTGAGGGACTTTTCTATGAATATTTTATCTAATCTGTTATCTTTTAATGCGAAGGTCTTAGAAAAGTCCATAATGAGACATTGAAACTTAAGATATCCATGTTTACCTCTGGACCCTGTGTATAGAAAAGTGACTGTAAACAAACAGTGTTGACCTTTCTTCTGTCTTGATTCCATTGTACAGTGACGTCTAGCAGTGAGTCAGTCCCACACTAATATAGTGTGATATCTGATCGGTTCTCTGAATCAACCTTCAGAAACCTTTTAGTGACGCCACTGAATCCATTCTCAACTTTAACAACAACCTTTTTGTTTATTTGGATCACACCTGTACAGTGATGAGATATATTTAATGCATCCAGTGAGGTTATGGGCTGCCATGAGTCCAAAGTTAGAGTAATATTGGACTCTGCACTCTTCAGACTGTAACTGCGGTCTGTGTTGTGACATAATGACTAAAGCTTGGGGCTGGTAATCAGAAAGTTTATGAGCTGTTACTATTGTGCCCTTGAGCACTTAACCCTGGATTACTCCTATGCATTCAGTATATTGTAAGTCACTTTGAGACAACACCCCCCCCCCCCAAAAGGTCTATACCCACCACTAAAATTAAACGGTTTGTTTTTAATGTCATCTGCTCACAAAACACCATTGTATTATCCTGGCTAACTGTCTTTCCCTTGGCACACAGGTACTCGATGCAAGAAATGTATGAGGTTGTGGCCAGAGTAGAAGACTACCTGCTGTTTGTGCCCTGGTGCAAGCGCTCGGACGTTATATTCCGCCGCTCTGGGTTTTGCAAGGCCAAGCTGAGTGTGGGCTTCCCTCCTGTGGTAGAAAACTACACCTCGCTCGTTACTACAGTTCGTCCACATATGGTCAAAGTATGCACATCACTTAATTTTCTTGAGTCAATCTATTTTATAGATTGTTGAGACACCAGTGCTTCTTAATACAGGTGTTGTCAATAAAGTATATGAGCTTAAAGTTGTTTTAAACTCTTTTTGCATCTTTAGGCAGCTTGCTCTGATGGAAAACTTTTCAATCACTTGGAGACGGTGTGGCGCTTCAGCCCTGGTCTTCCTGGCTACCCCCGTACATGCACTCTTGACTTTGCTGTAAGTATTACAAGCACAGTCTGGTTTATCATCCTCAGGTGAAGCTGGAATGTGATGTATATTTAAATTTTAATATTAAATCTTACTTTTAAGTATATTTAAGAGTTCTTGCCTAGACTAATAATACTGTTGCATATACTTGTTTACCCAAGCCAAAAGACTTACAAATGCGATTTTTAATGAAACATTACACTTTTGTCCCTCTATTAAGGGTGAGTAATTAATGACAAAATGTTCATTTTTGGGTGAACTAAACACTTAGGGGTAGTTTCCTGAACAGGGTTTAAGACTAGTCCTAGATTAAAATAAATGTTAAGCGCTGTCTAAACTGGAAAAAGCTTGCACTGAGATATCTTAAAATACATCATTGTCATTGTTTGGTCTTAAAATGCTCACAGATAATGCATTTTTGTAAAACATGTTTCTAAAAATTCTTAAATGTCCTAAATTAGGCTTAATCTAGTCCCTGTCTGGGAAACCGGCCCATTAAGTCCTTTTGACATGAGCCATAACATTGAAGAATTAGAACAGAAATAAAATAAATACAATTTAAAATGAACGTGTAGTGGACTTATTATGAGGAGATCTACTCATCCCATTTAAGGATTTCTAATACTGTAATAGATTCAGTTAGTTTTTTCTGGATTACTCTGTGCTACAAAAACACACTGCTTGGAAGATTTAATGGGGAAAGCATTTTTGCTGCGATGCTGAAACAAGATCACCAATCAATTTCATTGCTTCCAGAGTCTGACTGTTAAACATTTTTTGCAATTACGTTGTTTATAAGTCATCGCACTGACTTTTTCACATAAGCTTGTGCCATCGTTTAACAACCTTAGAGCTTATGGTAGGTCTGTCTTGAAAGCTTTGTGGGTTTTACATATGGAAGCCTAGTCTCTGAATCCATTTGTGAAACTTTTACCAAGTGTTGATTCCGTGCTTCTGTTTGTCCTTAGATTTCCTTCGAGTTCCGCTCGCTTCTGCATTCTCAGTTGGCCACCGTTTTCTTCGACGAGGTTGTGAAGCAGATGGTGTCAGCCTTTGAGCGGCGAGCATCCAAGCTATACGGCCCAGAGACACAGATCCCACGCGAACTGATGTTCCACGAGGTCCACCACACGTAGTTCATTCCACAGCTTCAGACGGATGGGGAGGGGGATGTTGTTCAGGGAATTGGGGGTTTTACTGAAAGCATACATTTAGAGTATTACAAAGACAGCTGAGAGAGCGGGAGCTCTGTGTGCCTAAACACCATCAGTGCCTGGTCCAAACAAACCAGTTGATTTTAAATGTTTTATGCAAAAAAACAAAACAAATCTAGCTGGATCTTTTCATGGAGAGCATGATTGTGCCCGCCGAGCCCTGCTCCACTACCTCCATGTTAACTTTTTAAAACCCGCTATCAGTATGGCACCTTGAGCCGTATATATATTTTTTAATACAAGGACCTTGAGATGGTTTTTAAAACCGCTGCCAAAAACCATTATGGCTTCATGAATGGCACAATAGACAAAGGTCATGGGTTTCTTCAAGAGGACGTTATTTTGAGATATTTTATGGAAAGATTGTCATGTTACACAGTTTAAGCAACAGGTGAGTGATGTATTTATTAAAAAGCTTTTAGGTGATCCATTTCAAGAAAGGGATGAGGAGACTCAACTTGAGTGCGTGTGTCGCGTGCTGAAGACTGACTGTTGCTGCAGCCAAATGCACAAAGTGCTATCAGGGTATCAAGGGTTACACACTGGACTCAGGTCTGTGTTATTCTTGCATACCAGCACAAAAAAGGGCATGAAAAATAAACGTTAAGAGGCTACCTTTCACCACGCGGCCTTGCGTTATACCATTTTGCACAGTTTAGTCCTGGCAGTGGTGCACTCTGTGATGCAGTGTTCACTCCTCGGATGATTTTAAGTGTCCAGATTAAAGACTGCTTTTCTCTCCCAGAGGTGTGCAATATGTTTGTATGTTGTTTTTAACAGACTGCTCACCCATCTACGATATCCACTGCTTCTAAAAGGGCCCAAACTCTGGGAAACGGAGTGGAACGCAGCGAAACTTTCCCAGAGCTCTCATCAGATTGTAGTGAGGTATCCGTCAATACAGACCTTTAAAGATTCCAGTCCACAGCCTGCTCGCTTCCACATGCTTACTGCCTTTTACAGAGAAGGTTACATATTATTTATCATTATCTTAAAAACATGTATACGAGTATCCTGTATTTATTTTGGTTATGGGTTAACCACGTGTACATATCCAGTGTAAGACCACAGACTAAACTTTAGTGTACAATTAAGCTATAAAAAACAAATCAATAATCTTCTTTTCTTTTTGGGATCTCTTCTTTTTGTTTGTTTTAATTGAGGTGTTTTTTTGAGTGTGTTGTGGGTGTATATATATATATATATATATATATATATATATATATATCCTGCCTGCATGGTTTATAAACTATTTTTATATGTAAAACCTAGCCTTGTGTCTGTTTGTTTACCAACATCTGGTTCTGACTAGTTTCCACACTTAAAATAGGGTGATCATGTGAGGGATAATATTAGATGGCTTCTCAGTAACCTGTGTCATGACCTCTAGTGGCCAGTGACAGTGATGGCCTTGAGCTCTAATTACAACTCTTTAGCTCTTTTGAAATTCAATATTAGCATTATGCAAAATGTGCAGGATATACAGTGTGCTGCCTGCTACTTTTATTTTTAGGTAGTATGTAAAAATGCATATTGCTCACAGAATACATCCTGTAGAAATACTAAATAATTGTATTTTATAATATTGTCATTACAAAAAAAATAAGCAGATAAAAGTATTGTTGTAATCTGAAGGAACACATTCATAAACATATAAATAACTGATTACTAAAAGTTATTAAACCCTTTTAAAGGGTCTCAAGAACATTTATTTATTTGATTTTTTTATTAGCAGCAGCAGATCTGACAGATGTTTTTTGATATTCACTGATAATTTGAAATGTGAATGCAGCTTCCAAATCAGTGTAGACTGAAGGGAGAACATCATCTTTAATTACTTACTAAAATATTAACTTAACTGTCTATAAGTCAAGACTTAACATGTTTCTGGTCCTATCGGTACGTATGATAAAGAAACAAGTGTATGCCTTTGTAATGTTTCAGTTTGAAGGCTTTTCAAGGAGAGTAGTCTGGGAAGGAACACAATGCATTATTAAAGATCAAGGCTCGGCCTTAGTTGTGAGTGCCGGTTTATGCCGAGATTAGTAATAAAATGTGTTAACTGTCAGGCTATTTTAATTTAAGTTGATTCATACAAAACTTTTTACAGTAAAATCTTTCTAACAAGGAAGTATGTTATTGACAATGACATCAACAGGACAAAACTCGTTTCTTTGTGAACACTGAATTTTATTAAATAAAAAATACAGAATTAATGACTATTGTAGAAAACGTTGAATGATCATTGTTACACATTCATAGAGAATGCAGCTTTCAAAGCAAACAAATAATTCTCTTAATGAACAGCAGTTTTTTGAAATGCTATTCTGTACCACTACTCAAAAGATTAAAATATTTAGAATAACTGCACACTAATTATAATCAATATTTTGTTGGGCATACACTTGCATGGTTGTTGTAAAAACTGCTGCGCAACAGGTTCACCCATCCCTCCACTCAACATTCTTACCAAACTCTAGTCTTGGCCAAAAGATGTTCAACCCTCAGATTTTAAAGGGACATTTCACCCAAAAATGTAACATGCTGTACATTGCCATTAAATGTCGTTTTGGACTTCTCTGACTTTAATAATATGTAGTGTTCCACAAGGAAAAAAACAAAGCCATAGGTTTAGAAAAACGTGTTTGATAAATGCCTAAATAGACAGTAATCCCTTTTAAGAAAACGAACTAGGAACATTATCACCCAGTATTTTAAGCTGATATAAACATTTCTATTCAGTGAGAAAAACTAAAGTAACAATTGAAGGCAAAACAAGTACTTGCTTCGTCACAGTTGTGTAATCCTCAAACGAGGGGTTTATTTTTATATGAAACAATGAACAGTGTACAAAACAAAAAAAATAAAAATAATGAACTGATCAATGAAATGGAATTTTGTTGTTTTCTTTTTTTCTCTGGTCAAAGTTCCTACTATATTCTTGCACATGAACACAAACTTTAACCTGAACATCCTGGCTTTTAAAGCCTCTACAGATGGTCTGATTCGAAACCAGCTATACGCACAATGACATTCGTACAACACAACAGCATGACAGTATGCAATATGTTAAATGCACTTTCCCATTAGACGGTGATGGGCACAATGTTATAGAACAAAGGCAGACAGACTCTCCCTGGTTGCATTATCAAGAGCTTGTGTTTAAAGCAGTAGGGTGACGTCTTCAGCCATGAGTAGAGAGATAAGATTGGACATAGTGGTGGAAGGATGGTAGACTGCAAGGTCCATTTCTTTTGCTCCATGATCAAACCACTAGCACTCAATTTCGGCAGGTTTTTCCAAGTTGAAAGGGAGGGGCAAATCATGTCCCCTGCCCACAACCCTTTCACTAAAGTCAGTGCAGATGGGTTTAGAATCCCATGCCTCCCATGCCACCCATGCCTCCCATTCCACCCATTCCTCCAGCTGGCATTTCCTTCTCCTCCTTTGGTATCTCTGTGACAACGGCTTCAGCAGTAGACAGCAGAGATGCAACGCCTGCAGCATCTAGCAGTGCAGTCCTCACGACCTGCAGGGGGAGACAAAAGACAAGAATACACTCACTGAACACAAGGAGCATTGTGTTTTTGACAGGGATGCACCAACATTACAAATCAATAATTATTTTTATTTTATGGCCAATAACTGATTTTTAATACTATGAGAGAGAGAGAGAGAGAGAGATCTATCTAGATATATATATCGTTTCCCAAACAAAAGCAGCATAACAGTTTCTAAAACTGATTAAAAAAAAAATGAAAAAAAAAAAAAAAAGTTTGACCAATATAATATAAAACAGCATTACAAGAATATATTGTGTACGTAAAGACATTAAAAAAACTGTGTCTGACATGTTACTGAATTAAGCAAATTTGCAAGTTTGTGAATCCCAAATACACACCTTTGTGGGGTCAATAATGCCTCTTTCCACCATATTGACATATTCTCCATTCATAGCATCATATCCGATCTCTGGAGCACTCTGCAAGATCTTCTCCACCACCAGAGAGCCCTCAACTCCTGCATTCTTGGCAATAGTCATTGCTGGAATACGAAGTGATCTGCGAATGATGTCGATACCTTTAGGGGTGGAAAGGGAAAAAAAGTCAAGTTTCTGGAAGTTAACAGGGGGTTATTTCTTACAGGACATCTGCAAGATGAGATTTACACTTCAGTCCTTACCAATCTTTTGATCATCATTGGCGGGCTTGATGTTGTCCAGGGCTGGGATGCAGCGCAGCAGGGCACATCCTCCTCCAAGAACGATTCCCTCCTCCACAGCAGCTCGAGTGGCATTCAGCGCATCAGTGACACGGTCTTTCTTCTCATTCACTTCAACGTCACTTGTTCCTCCAACCTAATAAAAAGAATGATTTTCTTATAATGATGATGGACACACTATACTAACAAATGACGATACATTCTTGGTGCTCTCATACCTTAATCACAGCAACTCCGTCAGAGAGCTTGGCCAGACGCTCATTGAGTTTCTCCTTCTCGTAGTCACTGTTTGTGCTATCCAGCTGTTCAGTGATCTCATTCACGCGCTTCTCGATGGCTGCTGGATCACCACGGCCTTTGAGGACCATAGTGTCATCCTTAGTCACAATGACCTCGCCGACTCTGCCAAAGTCATGTGCCTGGATATCCTCAAGGGCTAGACCCACAGCCTCATCACCAAAGACCT
>JAUMHP010000057.1:12357708-12374363 GCA_032361065.1 Enteromius trimaculatus
TATATATAAATTAAAAAAAAATTACAGGCACCCTTAGAAACCCCGGTTGAGAACAGATTTAGCAAAACAGGTAGCCCCGCCTAAAACCCGTGGCATTGGCTGATGTTTGTAGAGAGCCTTTTCTGATTGGCTGACAGTCGCCGACAGAACTCTTCTGTCTTTTTTTGATTATGGAACTTAGCCACATAAAAGCGTGTTTATTTTATAGTTGAATTGATATCTGACAGACAGCAGATACATTTCGTGCATGATATCCAATCTCATAACCCTTTCCCACTCTAGCCACTGAAAGAAAAAAAAAAGAAAAATCAAGTCTTGTGTTGAGGTCACATGAGGAAAAAAATCCGGATGCCAAAAATTAGTCTTTGCCCCCGCTGGCCCCTGAAAGGATTATATGAATCTCTGCCTGATTCATTCATTAATTCATTAACTTATCCTCCTCATATTCTGTGTTCAAAATATCAAGGCTTCTCGTTAAAACATGCTTTACAAAACACGAGGAGATAATCATCACTGGCATGTTTCACCTGGACAGTTACTGCAACGTTCAAAGACAGATCACCAACCAAAAAAAAATGAAGAGGACAAATTAAAAAAACAACGGTAACAGGTCATAATTACAAAAACTAAAGAGTGTTAATGTTCGCGTAAAGTAAACGCGTCATTCAGAGCCTGTAGTAGTCTTTCATCTACCCCACGTGTGTTCAGGGCGTCACAAGGTCAAAATCACTCCGCGTCACGAGAGAGACGGAAATGATCCCTTTCATCCCCATGCGTTACAAAGTTCCCGGTATTCGTTTTGTGTTAGCAAAACTACCCATTGTAGGCCTGATACCGATTAAATACTTTGTGCATAACACAACATTTCTAAAGTAAAATTTCTAGGCCTCAATATCAAAGAACTTGCTACAGTTAGCATGCAAGCTATAATCACCACTATATTTCAGTTAAGACTGAGTAGTATTATCTTGCTAATCAAGCAGTAGTCAATAAAGCAGGTATGAAACTGGTGCATTATAATTAACAAGCAACGCATGTGATCTGCACAATATATTTGTTGCTCTCGTGCCAATTATTCTACTGAGAACCATCAGCGTCTAAAATAAAAGTCTAAATATTCTAGAATACGACAAAATTAAATGACAGCTAATTACACAGTAAACGTGCACAATGTAACTTACAGCTAAAAAAAACAACTGACAGCTCTGGAATTACAAAATGATGTTACATATCTGCCTTTCATTAACCTTTATATTATCAGGCCAGTAAATAGCGTTATGCAGTATAGCATGTTGATATGCTTTTACAAATGAGTATAATACTATGATAGACTTACTGCAGAGTAATCTGGAGGTGAATGAAGGGATGCGCGTGTCCGTCAGTACAGCAGACTGAATGATATAAGAAGAGGAGCCGCTTTAGAGCTGCTGCAGTTACACTGAACTCACATGTGTTCTTCATCCGGGTAACTTCCTCCCCGCCCTGACATCTGAATTATCAAATATTATCAAACAATAGATACGCATTGAGCTCTTAAATACAAATATGCCTTAATTTGCTTTTTGTTTCAATGTAATTGAACATATGTCGTTCATTCTGAAGGAATTTATAAATAACATAAATTAAAGCAGCACCTTATATTATGATTATGCTCGATCCGGGGCGTCAAGTTCGAGAATTTTCGCAGATTTTAATTGGAGAAAAAAGACGTCAGAGGTCAAGATTGTGCAACAAGAAACGCAATTGCGTTTTACAAATTTCTTTGGTTTTGTTTAAAATCTTATATATTAAATACCATATTGATTTATATAAGTCAATAAATTCGTAATTGTGTATAACAATTATTTATTTGGTAATTACAGTGGGTTAGTAATATTAGTTATTGTATTATTTAGGTACCAATTTATGCAGCCTTTTACTTCCTTTTTGTTATTTATAATCAACAATGCCTTTGAAACAAGTAAAAAATTAATAAATGTCTTTGTGTAACGTTTAGGCGATCGAGGAATATTCTAGATCGCAGGACGGGGGTCGCTAAGGATTATCTTTTGGCGCATGCGCAGTGCCCTTCCAGACATTTCTTCTTCACGTGGATCGCACTAGTGAAGTGGTTCAGTGTGACTGTCTTATGCTGCTCTGTCGGACGCGCTTTTTATAAAGAACAGCTAAAATGGTAAGACCCGTAAGATAATGTATCAAGCTGCACTGTTTTTGTAACGTTTTATAACTGTTTGACTTGGGTGACTTAAATAGCGCAATGTTTTATACCGCTCCATCAATTGCAGCTGCAAGGTCACGGTTAGGGATGTCTTCGTGAGTTAATTTACCAGTTATGCGATGCTAAGCGTGTTAACGTTATTTAGTACACGGAGCGTTTGTGAGAACGCTTTCAAACGAGGGGTGCGCTGTGAGCAGGCCTGGTGATTTCACAAAGGTTTGCTATCAGAAAATATTAACTTAGCAAATCGTTGGTTTATAGACAAGTACTGTTAAAAAAAGTTCAGTTCAAAAAGGTGTATAACTGTTTTATTTTATATGACAGTGTGTGGAATGATCATTTCTGTTCAAGCGTATACAGGTACTGTCACATTTTACATGTGAAAGGTAAATATATTTCAATCCTCTTAATTTCTTGAATCATGTCTCTCTGCTGGACTCCAAGATCATTATAGCCAATAGAGTTTCAGCAAGATATGAACTTCCGGGTCATTTTGAAAGGAGGCGAACACATGTGCATTGTGATGTGCAGTAACTGTGATTATTATTACGTTTTTAGTTAGATTCTGACCGAGATGAAATATTATCTCAAGGGGTTGACTACTTATTATTTATATTATTTACCATGTTAAGCATTATCATAGCATATTAATCAAAAATGCTTGTAATTCATTGACTACCAGACAACTAAGAAAGACATCTGTGACTTGAATTATTATTATTTTTTTAAATGTATTGTGAGGCCAGATGAAATGCACAACTGATTAATTCTAGAATCTTCTACATGCCAAACCATTCAGCCTTGGGGTGGGTTATCATGTTGCCTGTCCTTTTGTCCTTCAGCAGGATAGTAAACATTTACAAAACCTCCAAACTTCTCTCCTCCCCCGCATGAACCCTCAACGTCTCCTGTCCCATCAACCCTCCCTCACACATGACCTTGTCTCAAGGTCACATACACATCTGTTCTCGCACAAGCAGCTTGTCTTTGAAACTTTGTGAACACTAATAGTGTTTTTTTTCTTCTTAAAGGTATCCATTTTAAATATGCATGTAATTTAGTAGCCTAAAATGTGTAATCTGTATGGGAGGTAAATGAAACGTGTCACCTGAAGTCAAGAACTTACAGCAGTACATTTGAGGATGCAAAAAAAGAAAGAAAAAGGAAAAAGAATTATCTTTTCTAGTCTGCAATGCCTCCTAGTGGTAAATTTTTGTGGTGTTGCAAAACATGCATATATTATTTCTATTCTGTACTGAACATGCCTTTGCCCCAAAGCAGGCTTTCCGGAAATTTCTTCCCATGTTCGACCGTGTGTTGGTGGAGCGGCTAGCTGCAGAGACGGTGACAAAAGGAGGCATCATGATTCCAGAGAAGTCTCAAGCTAAAGTGCTGCAGGCTACAGTGGTGGCAGTGGGTCCAGGATCCACCAGAAAGGTAGTTTCTTTAATAAACTAATGCTTTAGGATTTGATTTAGGCATTTTCTTTACAGTGTGTGTGATGCAGGCTCAGAGTTTAAATGCTGTCTGTTTTTCAGGATGGGAATGTAACACCTGTCTGCGTCAAAGTTGGGGATAAAGTTCTGTTGCCAGAGTATGGAGGAACAAAAGTTATTCTTGATGATAAGGTTAGATCGTTGGTCATGATTCCTGTCAGAAATTAAGTATGGTGAAATCCTGACTAAATTAGAAGAAATGTAACCAAATTATATTTATAACTGTATAATAAAAGTGACTTGATTTTTTTTTTTTTTTTTTTTTTGTAGGACTATTTCCTGTTCCGGGATGGAGATATTCTTGGCAAATATGTAGAATGAAGTCAGCGTCTTCAACCATCTGTGTCATTCTGGAGTCCATAAAGAGAATGGGTGTTCCATGTTCGGTTTCTTTTTTTTCTATGTCAGTCAGTTGTACATAAGTATGATCAAGTTTTGTTTAAAATAAAGAGATCTTGATGTTTCATCTTGCTTCTTCATGTAAAAGTTTGCAATTGAACATGTGAATGTTGAAACATGGATATGGATATGTGTATTAGGATACACATTAAAATAATTGCAATTACTTTATATTACATATTCATAAACGGTTTGGTTTAGTTTATGGTTAGGTATGAATTCTTTAACTCTAAAGTTGGAGAAGTTTATAATGGAGTTTAAATTGTGATTATAAATTAATTGATGAACTAGAGATTACAAATTGCTTACTTTTTTAAATCTTAAAAAAAAAGACAACTTTTCATTCCATGAATAATTTCATTTGAATTATGGATATGTGCTACAGGCTGTGATCAGAAGGAATAACTAAAATAATAACAGTACAGTGCCTTCTGAAATTCATCCAGATTCCTACACCTTTTAATCACAATGTTTTTCAACTGCCTTGACATATTTATTCATTAAAAAATTATTCAAATATTCAAAAACGTCTTTTTCTTGATTTGACATGAATTAGAATAATCAGTATGTGTGCATATATTGTATTAATGAATAGATGCAAGAGTGAAAGAAATTAAGTTTTGGTAGTGCACTCTTTGAAGCTTGCTTCACTGCGGCTATTATTTATATATATATATATATATATATAATAAAGTGCCAAGAAATTAATAAATGGGCTCCAGGCTTTGTGTCTATAAAAGAAAGTTTCATAATTTTCATAATGGCAGTGTTAATTTAGCAGGCACAGTGTCAAATAAAACAGTTCAAAATACAGTACCGTTCAAAATAAATACAAAAACACTAATAAAAAAAAATATTTGTAAAACATAAAATAGTAGCTGTTGGGGTTACTGTCTCTGAGCTCCTCCTGCAGTAGCTGTACTCGTCCTCTGGGGGCGCGCTGTCAATCAAACTAAATCTGTCGAGATGGTCATGGCGGAGGGCACAGCTGTTCTGAGGAGGAATAGACCAGGCACCAAGGCGAAGGTAAAATGAACAGCAAATAACTTTTGAAAGCGTTTTACAAACGCAAGTCTGTTCGTAGACTATATTCTAATGTCATATGTACACAAAAAACGATTTGTTCTCCTGCGAGCGGAAGCCGCAGATATGCTAAGGAGCTAAGCTAGCAGTTAGCCGAGAAAACTAATGCTTCTCAAATGGATGGTTTTAGCTGAATACCATGTCCAATTTAATTCGTGATATGATTTATGTTCTTCTTTGAAGTACTTGTATGTGTAATGAAGTATTTGAATGTGTCTGAAATGCCAGGCTTTCACGATCTAGTTTTTTGGCAAACAGCAGTACGCTAGCGTTAGCAGCCGTCTTGAAGTAACGTAACTTACCCGGATGAATATTTCAGCTGATGCACAAATACACTAAATTTATTAGATTTAAAACACAGTTAACATAATATATGATTTTATGTAAAAGTCATGGAGCTTTTAGGTGTTACACACTGATTTTTTTAGTCCCTAACATATAAAGTAATTAACAACCATTGTGAAATTTTACCATGTTTTTTTTTAACTATAGGTAGGTACAAACTATTATAACAACGTAGAAACGGTAGTAAATTGTCTAAAAGCTTTGAAGTATACATGTGTCACACTTGTACTATCAAAACTTGCTTAACAGTGGTTGAACTGTACAAAATATTCTAGTGTTTTTGAAATGTGATTGTTTTATTCATTATTAGGACTTCTATAACTGGTCTGATGAGTCTTTTGAAGAGATGGATAGCACACTGGCAGTGCAACAGGTGAGGGCTTTTTTTAAGTCAATGACTCACTAAAGATTATTTTGAAAGGGTGGACTTTTTTCAGACTGTGGCCAATGTTCCACAAAGTGACAAAAAAGCATTGTACAAAAAAAAATAATTGTCAATATGTTTTATGTTTTAAGTCCCTTTAAGCAGTGCAGTAACTTTTACGAGCAACAAACTGAGGATCATTTTATATTTTTTAATTAAGTTATAAATAAATGGTTGTTAATGGTTTGTTTGTTTGTTTTGTTTTCAGTATATTCAGCAGAACATCCGTTCAGATTGTTCCAACATAGAGAAGATTATGGAGCCTCCAGAGGGACAGGATGAGGGGGTGTGGAAATATGAACATCTCCGGTATATTATTAGCCTTCATTTCATCCTTCACATCATCTATGTCTAGTTGAAAAGGCACACGTAGTTTTTGATTTCAAAATAGGTCCCACATTTTATTAAATTACATATCATCTTTAACTATGTAGGGCTGGGCAATTAATCGAAATTCATTAATTCATAAAATGTGCTAAGTCATTCAAAGTCATTCAGAGCCTATAATCGATAAATTTTTCCAGGTCGATTATTTCGATTACTTTCTCTTTAAAAACAATACCGCGTATGGAGTCACGTGACCCGCTCCGTCAGTTACCCTACGTTCACACCAGACGCGACTTGCACAAATAAATCACGCTATTCACACGTAGCTGGACGCTTGAACATTTTAAGTTTACTCGCTTCATTCACGCATGATATTCGCTTCACAGCAAGCACAAATTCATGTCATGGGAGGGGCTTCTGCCAAGTGGCTCCAGACTCTGTACTCCGCAAAGCATTTGACTCTCTTGGCTTTAATTTCAGTTGTTCAACGCTGATGTTTAATAAATAATCATAGATAGAAGATAGTGCGTGTTCCCTTTAATTATTTTAAAATCAAGTAATGCACTCTTCGTTCAGAAATCTCTCACTTGAGCATATTTACTGTACAAGATTTGTCAGTGAACTATGAGGGCAAAATAAATAAATAAATGTTCAACATGTTCAAATGTTAGATTTTAGGCCAAATCGCCCAGCCCTACTACTATGTACCTGCATAAAAATATGTACTTTGTGTTGAAGTTGTATTGCAAAATGCTTTTGTTGCTGTTTAGCTGAGATATTGTTTTGTCTGGTTAGTATGGTTAGGTTTGTGGGTGTGTTGAAGTAGGCTCAACGGTCAAATTATAGATGTAATTACAGAATTTGAAGACAATATAATGTTAGTCAACAAAATGTTTACCAAATGTTTTTTGGTATTTTGAGTTATTGAATTGTGTAAAAAAAAATTAAATATCATGTTTTGTATTTACATATAGGCAGTTCTGCTTGGAGCTCAATGGTTTAGCAGTTAAACTGCAGGTAATTATCTTTCATTTCACTTTACAGTCATCTACAGATTTTTATAAAGACAGTACAATGATGTGTGATGTCTTTGCTCCATAGAATGAGTGTCATCCTGACACGTGTACTCAGATGACTGCCACTGAGCAGTGGATCTTTCTGTGTGCTGCCCATAAGACTCCCAAAGAGGTGAGCGACCTTTTAAAAGGTTAAAAGTGTTTTGAAATTAGTTTTGTAATCAAACAGAAGTTGTACCCATGTATGAATTTTAGGGCTGCATTATCTGTACTCTGGACTCTGTCTTTGAATAATCTTGCACGGAATGTGTTGGAATCAAATCAATAATAATCGATCAGTTGTTGCAGCCCTAATGAATTTCTCAACAGACTGAATTGGAGAAGATTTTGTCTTGTGTTGATTTGTTTTATTGTGGCTCACAGTGCCCTGCCATTGACTACACAAGGCACACTCTCGATGGAGCTGCCTGTCTTCTCAACAGCAACAAGTATTTTCCCAGCCGGTGAGTTATTGAACATCTATTAAAGCAGGGGTGTTCAGTGCTCCTTCTAGAGAGCATCTTACCTACAGAATAGATTTTTAGGACTGCTTGTACACAGCCAAATTTTAATGAACCCCAAAACAATTTTTTCTTGAGTGAGTGATATAACCAGAATTAATAGTAAAGGCTTTTTTTTTTTTTTTTTTTTAAATAATTAAAACCAGATGTAGCTCTTACCTTACAACCCTTAGAATTCCAGATCACTGCATGCTGACTTTATTATTCCAACTACTATAAATAAATGTAGCTTTATCTACATATGCAGTACATCATGAAAAGCGCTTCATAAAATTGGTAACATAGGAAGACCGTAATGAACAATTTGTTCACCCCTGCATTACAATGTTTATTTCTCAGATTTGTTTTGTAGCTGTACACTTGCTATTGATGTTTTCTGTAACCGCTGATCCTCTCACTGCTTTCTGTATAGCGTCAGCATTAAGGAATCATCTGTGGCCAAACTGGGCTCGGTTTGCCGTCGCATCTATAGGATCTTCTCCCATGCTTACTTTCACCACCGCCAGATTTTTGACAAGTATGAGGTAAGCAAGATCATTTGTGTAATTCATAAGCACATACATGTCATAAAACCGAATATCCACTCTGTGCTTAAACCTACAGAACTGCTTATTTAGGCATCATTTCACAATCCTGCACTTCAGTCATAAAAGTGATTTGATTGTAAAACAACTTTACCAGATATTCGAGTGCTGTATTTTTCTGCTTAACAGAGCAATTGTGGTCAGGAATTATTACTCATTAAGAATGGTTTCGGTTGGTCAGTAATGAGATTTTCATGTTTAAGCAATCAGAGTTTTTGTAGTTACTTATTTTAAAGTGAGTGTCAAGCATGAGAATGAGTCGGTCCTGACAAAGAAACAGCATTTCCTGCAGTGGTCAGTAGGAGGCATCTTTGGACAGCTTGTAAAAGCAGTTAAAACAACCTTGTATAGAAACATATTTTTAAAAGATCATCTCTTTCCCACAGAATGAGACTTTCTTGTGTCACCGCTTCACTCGTTTTGTGATGAAGTACAACCTCATGTCTAAGGACAACCTCATCGTGCCCATCTTGGAAGAGGAAGTCCAGAGTGCCACTGCTGGGGAGAGTGATGCCTGAGCTGTATTTGTGAATTTTGAGCCTCTAGAATCCAGACAGTGGAGGCCTGCAACTTTAGTCATTTGACATGTTACTTTTTCCACTCACTAATGCTTCATTTGATCCAAATTTCATCATTCAGCTGTAACAATCAAAACGTTACATCAGCAGCTCCTTGTACATATCTCACTCCATCTCCATTGTAAATCCTGCTTAACCAATAAGAATTTCCTTTCTTCCCCTCCCTCTCTCGACTATAAACGAGTCTGGTGATATTCACCCTGTCTTTTTTCCTCGTTATTAAGTTATTACATGGGTGGAGGGCTCTTATCCAGCCCACTTTGTCTTTTTTTTTTTTTTTTTTAATAAACTAAAATGTATGGTATTTTCATTATGTCAGTTGTTAATAATAAAAGACTGTACCTAGTCTATGATTATGCATTAGCTTTTTACGTTAAATTGCTAAATGACAACACAAACATACACTTTAATACAAGGTAAATACCCATTTAATAAAACATTACAAAAACTGTCTGAAAAGCGTTCAAATACTACAGTTGGTAAATAATACTGATCAGTTCAGGCATATTAGAATACAACGTTAAATATCTTGAGCTCAGCTTCTGGAGTTGAAGAAACATTGCATTTGTTTCACCATGGCTTTAACATTTACAGCAGCTTGATAGTCTGTTTTTCAAACTAAAATGTGCTAAACATTGAAGGATAAACATTGTCAAGTCAATGCAAGACAGGGAAAAATAGAACCCTTAACATGGTTAAAATTCTACACAAATTTGGAAAATGAAGCCGGACAAATTGAATTTAAATTAAACTTGCCAGTTTATACCAAAAAAACAAAAAGTACCCTGCTTTTAGTCCCTTTGCAGTTATTGAACTGAAATGCTGCCACTTAACATGCAAATCAGTGTGTGTTACCTCTCCCTTTTGTATAGTGTGAAGAAATTCCCAGAAGATTAACATACAAATTCAGCTCTAGCACCACTTGAACACATGGAGCAGGTCTGATAAACCAAAGTTCAGCGTTCAGTACAGGCTCGTTCTTGGACTCCATTCTGAAGCACTATTGGCAATAGGCTGCATTTCTCTTAAACACTGGCATCCCAAGCTAAATCAAGCATTTCTGATGTTTGACCCCAAGCCTCTGCAAGAAAAATGCAAGCATGATGCACACCAAATAATCAAACAGAGGGGCTGTTTGGACACTTAGTTCCTGAATTTGTCATGTTGAACCATTGCAGGTGTTAGAACAAACAATTGAGTTGTCAGCTGGTTTGGAGTATTAAAGGAACAGGAAATAGAACAGCAAAAAATGAATAGTGCGGAAGGACACTCACAGTGATAAGGGGAAAAAAAAAAAATAGGTTTCGAGCTTGAGAAAAGTGACGTGAACTGAACATAGTATTGTACAAGTGCTGCAAAATACTGTTTCTGTAAGTAACAGTGAATTTCAGTGCTATTTTTGATACTTTATTTCAAAGTATCATTGCACAAATTTTGCTTTCAAAAGTAAATAAAACTGACCTCTATGATACCTTATGGCTTGTTAAAATAATTTACAAAATGTTAAAAGTGCTATGAGTCCAACCGTTTCTAGTACAGGAACCGAAATCTCATGTGGTCTGGTGATGTGGTAAATTCTTCGCCAGCTGTCGATCTCAAATCAAGAAAGATTTCTGACAGAAACAAAAAAAAAAAATTTTAAAAATTGCATCTTCGAGTTGGTCCATCACATACAGGTGACCTCCGCAGCCCCATCTTCTGGCTCAAATCCCCCCTCATCTAAATGGGACAGGGCACTGGGATACCCCCCTCCAAACACAGGGAAACCACCGATTCCCCCTGAACATGGAGAAGTCAGCTCTGTGTGCGGTTCATCCACGTCTCGACTCACAGAGCGACTGCACACCTCTCGTCGTGTCGATCCCTTCAGCAACAAAAACAAGGTTGAGACAATAACATCAGAAAAATCACAATAATTTTAGAGAACAAAACATTGTTCAGTATTTTTTTTTTTTTTTTTTTTAATGTGACTATATTAACTGTAATTAAAAACAAATCAAAACTTGATTAAGCTAAAATAAACATTCAAAACAATATTAGAAACAATAAAAAAAATTATATATGGCAAAAAAACTAATAAAAGTACAAAATTACTGGGTCCAAAAAACAAAACAATAATTGTATAAATGAATAATATATACACACACACACACACACACACACAGTGTCCTCCACTAATATTGGCACCCTTGATAAATCTGAGCAAAAGGTGGCTGTGAAAATAAATCTGCATTGTTTATCCTTTTGATCTTTCATTAAAAAAAATTCACACAATTCTAAATCTATCAATGAAGTAAAAGCTATTGAAAATAGGGAGTAATTCTTGTGATGAAATACATATTTTTCTCCAATACTAGTTGACTACAATTATTGGCACCCCTAGAACTCTAGATGTATAATATATCTTTGAAGTACAGGTGCAGGGGGGAAAATATAGACCAAAATCCCTTAATTATCAACACAATGAGAAAAAACAAAGAATATATTTATGATGTGCAGCAAAAGATAATCGAGCTTCACCAATTAGTGAAGTGGCCTTAAGAAACGAGCTAGAGCAGTGAAGATTTCCATTTCCAACCTCAGGGAAATAATAATTACGAAGCTGCCTGGAAGAGGACGTTTGTCTCGATCATTCTAATACACAGAGAGGAGTAGAGTTTGAGTGGCTAAAGACTCTTCAAGGACCACAGCTGGAGAATTGCAAAAAAATAGTTGAGTCTCAGGGTCAGAACCTTTAAAAAAAGCAGTCAAACAGCCTTTACATCAGCACAAGTTCAGGAGGGTTTAAGAAAAAATCTCCAGCATGTTCAGATGTCAGACAGGACTGGAATGGGACTGGCTTCTATGATCGGATGAAACTAAAAAAACTGAGCTTTTTAGCAGCAAACACTCAAGATGGGTTTGGTGAACGCATGGATAAAAAGTACTCCATGTGTACAATGAAATATACTGCTGTGTTTTTGATATTGTGGGCCTATATTTTCAGCTGGAGGTCCTGGACGTCTTGTTTAGACACATGGCATCATGGATTCTATCAAATACCAACAGATAAAAATCAATAATTCACTGACTTTGTTAGAAATCTTAGAATGGGCCATTGTTGGGTCTTCCATTGGGACAATAATCCAAACACAAACATCAAAATAAACACAAGAATGAGTCCCAGTCCTCTGACCTGAACCATTTACAATGACGGTAACAAACAAGTACCTGACTGTGCTGTGGTACCGTTTGACCCTTGATGGGTCTTTGCAGGAAAACAACTTGTTTGGTGGCGAGGTTCCCTTCACTGAAGAAAAGAAAAGCAGTCAGCTTGTGATATAGTCATGGGGTGTAAAGATGATTATATGATTATATGGCTGATACTGTAAGGGTCTCACCTGTCATGGCGAATAATTGGGGTGGGCAGCACACAGGTGAGCAGCCAGCCGAATTCAGCTAACGTGTGGAGCAGAGGACCATAGTCTGTCTTTACATTTGAACCCTGTGACACAAACAAGAAGTCATAAGAGACAACACAAAATGGCACACTTTACTTCCTTCATGTGATAATGTGACATTTCATACATGCAGTCACACCTCTATAACGGTCCACTGTTCCACTACAATCGTGTCATTGGCAGGTGGCGCTGTGCTTTTCTCCTCGTAGACAAACAGCCCCTCTAGAGACCTGGGCACTGGCTCACCTGGAAAAAAAATAGTTATGCATTACTGCATGTGTGTCTCAATGTTAATGTAATCACACAGTTGCATCCTTTTAACATTATCACTTCAGTCTGAACGTTCAAATTGATTGTTTGTAATACAGGACACCATTTTACTCCAGATTTTCACTCACTGAGACATAATTTGTAGGTTCCATTTAGTAAGTGCTGGAAGTGTGTCAATGACCTACAAAAGATAATGAAACTGAACTACTTATATGACAAGATAAATCCATGTCCACCAACATGTGCGAGAGGATAAAAGAAGAGTGAGTAAGACAACAGAACAGAACATAAGTCTTTTTTTTAATAATTAAATTATGCAACATTTCTAATATATACAGGTAGACATCATACACTGCTGTTCAAATGTAAGATTTCAAAAATAACAGTAATAATACTTATTCTGCAAGGATGCATCTAATCAATCAAAACAGTCCATCAAGACATTTGTAAGATTGCCATTGCAAAAAAAATGTATGTAACTGTTTTAACGATATATGAATGATGACTGAAGCATGTCATACTGAATATTAGTAATGATTGCTCAATTAAAAAAAAAAAAAAAAAAAAATCAGCTGTAAATCACAAGAATAAATCACAATGACAAAAAACTATTATTTTAACTCCAGTGTTGTTTTTGGTTTCCCAGTGTTGTTATTTCTAGTGTATTTTGATCTTCTAGATCCTTGATCTAGTTTATTTTTGATCTCTTGTTGAAAATCTTAAGTGTTCCAAATGACCACCAAATAAACACACACACACAGTAAACATTAAATATACACATTTGGAAACATATCACATGGAAAAAAGTGAAAGAGATTGTAGAGCTACTTTGTAAACTGCTTTTCATGGTCAAAATTTACTAGCTCCAGATGTCTCAAACACACACGCATCTGATTTAGCTCCTATTAGTCTGGTGTGAAACAGGAAGCACGTTCGTGAGGTTAGGGACGTGAGCTCTAAATTTAGTTCTGGTGGGAGACAGGAGAAGGAAAACATGGCTTTGGTTAAAGATAGAGAGATGTAGGGGCTCCATTTCCTCTTATCATAATCTTATGTCATCCTTACAAAGAGCTAAAGAGGATGTTCATCTTTTCACAAAAAAAAACATTTCAGCGGGAAAAACAACCAGGGGCATGTGTAATAAAACAAGTTTACCAAATCTATTTCAGTCAGTCTGACTTCTTGTCAGTTGATTTGGGTCCAAGTAAGTCAGACTAACTGAAATAAGCCTGACTTTTTTTGGTAAACTTGTTTTATGAAACAGGCAATCAAACCATCACAGTCAAAAACAAGACCAAGGGTTACCTTTAGGTGTGTCCCAGTATATAAAGGAGTCGACCAATGACCAACCCTTGCGGTAGTAAGCTGCGGTTAATTCCAGCCAATCAGCTTCTAGGGCACTGACAACTTGGCCCTTCCTGGACACGCGCATGGACAGCGCCCCCTGGTGATAACAGCAGGCCAGAGAGTCCAGCGGAGCACATCCAGGAGCCCAGGAGTGAAACAGCACCAGTAATTTCAGATCTGAAAATAACAGCAACGTCTCACATGTTTGTATGACCCATACAGGCCAGTGCAAAAAGTCATTTTTCAATGGCCATTGCTTTGGACTAATAGTTTGAACTATTAAAAATTGTGTCTATCTACTTCAACTGTTCAAAAGTGTTAAACCTTTTAAAGTGTAAAAATTAAAAGTGTAACAGGGCAGATAAATAAGGTACAGTTCTCATGTTAAGACGCTAACAGGCTATGACTGATCTTAATCTCACATGTGGCCCCGAAATGGTTGCCATGGGAAGTGGAGAGGTTGGTATGATGCCCAGAGGGTGAGGAGACATCACAGCTCCACAGAGGACAAGGATATTACAAGCTTAAACCAAATCAAACTGACACCACTTAATACAAGAGAAGCGGAAGAAATAACGATTTTTTTTTTAATATAAAAATAAAAACAGCAAAGCAAAAACATCTTCATACGTCTGGTTATTAAAAATTATACAGACTAGTGATTATTTTGCCAATGTATCTCTTTCATGGTAAATAAAAAAGCAGCTTGAAAAAATTTTCCAGCTTGATTCTGGAGTGAAATATGACATGTTCTTTGTGAATTTCACTCAATCGTGCATGATTCAAAGTAGGGCTGGGTGATCTATTCTTTGATATATTCACATGCATGCGGAGTTAATACACCGAGTCATAGATCACTGACGAGCTACGCAAAATCGGGTTCAGTATCGCAAATGAATCACCCACGAAACTGAACGTGATATTGCATAGCTTGTCAATAATTTACAGCTCTGTCTCCATTTGAAAACAGATGATGGAGATTACGGCTGCTCAATAAACCAGCTTGACTGACGAGATATGCATAATTTATCGATGAATATATCCCCCAACCCTAATTCAATAGGGTTAAATAGTCCATATAGTCATAATATAGTATACAGTCCAGCTGTGCATCTGATCTAAAACTGTTAAAATCATTTGATAGACGGTCCATAATGAGATAAGAGGGACATCTCACCCGGACTGTAGCCACATCCCTCTAGATCTGCATCTCCGGGCGGTGTGCGAGGTGGAGTGCGAGGCGGGGAACGGCAGCCCCTCCTGGGACTGGACACTCTACCATTACACCCCCCTCCTCCAGCCTGCTGGAGCACTGACCCCACGAACCGCACGCCACCCCTGGCATAGCTGTTCACCTGAGGACAAAAACTCACGGTTAGTGACAAGAAACCATATTTAAAGCTGCAGTCTGTAACTTCTGGCACTCTAGTGGTTAATGAACAGAACTGTGTGCATGTCAACTCAAATCTGCATACTGGCGCTGACATTTTGCAACTAATCTCAACTTCACTAGATTTTAAATCATGGGAGCATTTTAGCCTTTACCTAATTTTATTTTTGTAAATTAACTAAATAAACCTGATCTACTGATTAAGTGGTCGAACAATATATCGGCCGGTATTTGGCAATTTCAAATATTGCCATCAGCCTATACGTTACTCTGTTCAGTTAGGGATGTGCGCTAATATTAAACGATATATTATGCACATTTCGTCAGTAAAGCCAGTTCTTTGATTAGTCAGTGATCTACAGCGCGGTTCTTAAGCTGGCGTTCCTTTTGAAAACAGCTGATGGAGACTTACCACTAATCAAAGAACCGGCTTTACTGACGAGATGCATATAATATATCGTGCGATATTATCGCACAGCCCTATGTTCAGTCATTGTATTTGAGGCAGGACATTAATTTTGAAAGTACTAAGAATCACAACAACTCCAAACAAAATCACACTAGTCATACAAAAAAAGAAAAAAGTATTTTAACAATTGCTTTTATTTTAATATTAATAGAAAAGGCAGACATTATAATACTTTATCAGCATTCTGAATGTAAAATGAGTGTCACCTTGGCTTTATTTTGAAAACAAAAAACATAGGATTCAGATTATAGCGTTTTATTTTTATTAATATTTATAAAACATTTTAAATATGTCTTAATTAGTTTGTTGAACACTTCTTGAATGCTGTAAATGATTATATGTGACCCTGGACAACAAAACCAGTCGTAAGTGTTAATTTTCCGAAATTAAGATTAATACATGATCTGAAAGCTGAATAAACAAGCTATTTAGATGGATAGGGCGATATTTGACCGAGATACAACTATATGAAAATCTGGAATCTGAGGGTACAGAAAAAATCACCTTTAAAGTTCTCGCATGAAGATTGAATCAATGCATATTACTAATCAAAAATTAGGTTTTAATATGTTTACAGTAAGGAATTGACTAAATATCTTCATGGAGCATGATCTTTACTTACTATCCTAAGGATTTATGCCCCCCCCCCCAAAAAAATCTAAAATTTTGACCCATACAATGTATTTTTGGCTATTGCTACAAATATACC
>JAUMHP010000057.1:12379993-12390873 GCA_032361065.1 Enteromius trimaculatus
CAAGAACACTGTAGTGGTACTTTTTTAGGATCCTTATAAGGTTTTACCTACAATCTTTTTAGTTACCAGCCTAGATTACAGGATGCATCAGGGTGTAGCAGCCCATCCACGGTTTTTTTTTTAAGACCCAGATGTGGCCACCCAGCATGCTGCTATAAGTGCCTATAGTGAAGTTAACACGTTTTCTTAAAACCAAACATATAAACATTTTAATATTAAGTTTGGAGATTGGAACCCTTGATGCAACCATCACTTCAGGATTCTGTTATTCACATTCCTTATGAATTGAACTATGTTGAGTACATCACATGCATAAATAAGTATCGCAAGCTTACTGGTCAGCGCTACAGATCTTTCTGTTGTGCCTTGAATCCTTGAGATTACTTGCTGGATTCGCACATCCTCACTTGTGAAATTTCCTGTCAGTAGATATTTAGTGACAAGAGAAGATTTTGTGCCTTTAGTGGAATTGTAATCTTGCCATAAGTGGATGTTGTTATAGAATTTCATAAATAGAAATGCTGTTTTCTTGTCTGTCATCCAAATGTAATTTTTTTTAGTTCAGGTATGTTGTTTGTATGTCACCAAACTAGTCATTGAGTAACATAACTGTAAACGTTTGGCCTGCTTTTCTGGGATGTAAGCATTTTACTCCACTTTAACAGACATTTCAGTGAAATGAATAGAGTCAGATTCCATTTTCCAGAGAATGGTTGGTACAGTATGTAAATAGCAAGGCCATTGTGATATAAAGGTTCACCTGAAAAAACTTCATTTTGCAAGAATGAAGCTTAGACAATGACTTCAAAGAGATGAATGGAATACCCATATTTACCAACTTTCTCAGCACTTATAAGGATTACTGAAGAAAAGGACGTGTTAGGAGGTCCGATTAAATCAAAACACACAAATGCCCTCAGGGTCTTGGGTTTACTAATGCTTTAGATAATGATTGATTGTGTTACGGAGTAATGCAGCAATGACTCTACATCAGTGGTCCGCAGTGAAGGTCAGCCAATTATCTTCAGCTTTATTAGGTGGAAGGACTAAGGAGCAAGCCAGCGACTGCGAGGGTTGTCTAGTTGTTAGACACCACACATGAGTTTATATAAAGCACAGTGCTTGCTAGTGGCTGTTGTTGCAATGTAAAATATTAATTGTGCTCATTGTGTTTGCATGGCCGTAATTGAAACCTTTGAGTCTTTTGTGATGTTTTCTTATTTACAGTTCAATTTCTTTTTGTTTAGACATTAGATTTGCGAACGCAGGGGCCTCCAGAAAAGCTGGTGCTGCTACTCCTTACAAGACTGTAATCCGTATTTGGGTGCTTCCCATAACCAAGTTTAGTACTTTCAGTGCTCAAACAGGCTCTCTTAGTTCAGTGAGCAGGAAGAGGCATAGGGTAATTGACAGATGGCAAAGAAGCTGATGATGTCAGTGACAGGCACTGTCGATGGAGCGGAGAGAGGAGGCAGCATTCATGTGAGTCATCCAAGCCCTGGTTCTTGGTTCTGTTTATTTGAGATCCAATGTGAGTAATGTTTCCTGTCCTCAGCCAAAGTGTGCAGCCCTCCAAGACAATGTTCAGAGACCTCATTGTTTTAAATGGATGCAGAACTTGTAGATAATACCCATTTAATACAGACTTAAGAACTTGTTGCTTGCCTGTTATCTACAGAACTCCCTCTGTGCAGTAGTGTATGCACAAGAGCACTGCACATCAGCGTAAGAAGCAAATGGAGTTGAGCCTGCAGCATCCCTGTGCAGGGAATGACATAAACTGTCTGCTTATTCCTGTATGTTCTTGACTTGCGTAATAGTAAAAATAATGAATTTGTGTTCTGGCTGTCCTTGGTGAGGGAATGACCTTAAGTTTCAGAGATTAATTTGTTACAGGCCTACATGCGTTCTTAAACCGCTAACATGGTTAATCGTTTGCAATTGTTGACAATCTGGATAACAGCCATTTGTTAACATTGCATGTTTGAAAGGTAGGTTGCTTGTGCTCTCATGGTTAAAAAAAAATTATAAGCTTGCATATTTTTTATTGCATGTGAAAAGTGGAACGGGTGCTAATTAGGAATATGAGTAATGTTAATTTCACTCAGAGTATTAAGTCAAAACATGCATATTTTCAAATAAATTAACATTTAGATTTTTATTTAAAACGAATACATCTAGAGAGTAGATTTAAAAAAAAAAGTAATATTAATGCGCAATTATATATTGAAGATAATTTCAGTTAAGTGTGGAAAATGAAGCTATGCAAACCTGTGAATTGTTATTTGTACTTTGAAGATCTAATTGACATTAAAAAGAAATTGAAGTGTACAGATATTTAGATTGTGTGATAACAATATATCTTAGATATAGTAAAGAAGTACACTTACTCGGGTAGTTTATATGCGTTTTGGTATGATTTTCATGAGGAAATGGGAAACCACTCAAATTTAGTGAGCTTTAGGTTGAGCAGAATAACAAACTTGGGGAAGCCCATGCACAGAGCCCTGGGGAACACCGTGCTTGTTTTTTCAGCCTTCTGAGCACTTTCCATTTAATCAGTGCTGTCTGAATACAGCTTAGTAGAGTATATCCATTACAATGTTCCACGCAGTCTCTACCTCACATTTCGCCATATTTGCTGTAATTCAAGATACCCTTTCTTTTCTTTCTACTTTGCCATTCTCTGCCAGTCTCTTTTTACTTTTTTTGCTGTTCCTCTCCCCTTAGTGTTCTCATGCAAACAAAACATGTGTAATCATTCAAAAATGAAAGGCTGTCATGTCTTCCCCTCATGTTATTCTAAATGTGCCTTTCTTCTAGAACACAATAGGAGAGGTTTTGAAGAATGTACTTGTCATTTTTTTCAATGTAATTAAAATGAGTGAGGATATGATTGAACTTTTCATATTTCAGGGTGAGTAAATTCAGGCTTTCTTTGGAAAAAAAGCAAAACTGAACCAAATTCTATTATGATGTGAAACACTTGTTCTGAAGAAACCCCCAGGCCCTTTTCTAGGTTTCATTATTATTATAATTTTTTTTTTACCAGTTTGGCCATATGACATGCTTTTTGATCACAGTAAACTTTGTTCTGCGGCGTTGCGCTCTGTTCTGGACAGTGATTGTTTAGAATGCGTCACTGGCTGCTGGTCAAGAGCAATAACAATGTAGCTGCTATGACACTGTGTGACTGACTTTGTGGTTAAGTGGGTCTGTGTACGAGTGATTGTCGGTGTCCTGAAGGCAGACTGGGACCTCTGTCCTCTAGTGTCATTCAGCTACTGGTGCCACAATCCTCTGATTGCCATTATCTATCTTTTCTATCTCACACAAGTGCTCATCAAAGGCTCTGGGGCCTCACTTGTGTTCAGAGTCCTAGTGTGTGTATAAAGTTGGTTTATGTTTCAAATCTGCTTGGGAAACCAGATGGGTTCAGCGACCACTAAACGTGTTTTATGACCGTCAGTGGGGAAGTATACACATTCTTTTATCAGAGGATGCAAATTTTGACATTTTCATAGCCCTTTTCCTGTGCATATTTCATAGAATTTGGCTCTGTTTCCGAGCAGTACATCAGGTGACTGCATCTTGAAGATGTTTGCCTCATTAACGTTGTTTTTTCTCAACATTTTCTTGCTTTTCAGAAAACTGGACAGCAAGTTTGCCTTGTTTGGCCACTATGTGTGAGTCAAAGCTTGTAAAGAAAGGTCAAACTTGACTTTTTTTTTTTTTTTTGTACAATTTTTCAAAAAACTTAAAGACCTTTCATAAGGTTTGAATATAATTTCCTAAACTTTTAGTCTAGTCACCCCTTGGTTGTAAAGTCAGCCTTCACATAACATTTTACAGTTATCATCACCCGTTGGTGTGGAGACAACTGGAATGCAGAGAAGTCAGGAGAGATACAGAAAGTGTGAGTGAGAACATTTCTGAGGTAAAGGACTGTGATAGTTAAATGCACTTTCTCAGTATAGCTTCCTGTTTAGTAACACCCAACCCACAGTTGCTGATGCTGTTATTGTGTGGTGCACGCTTTTGCTTGTAATTGTCTATATCAAAAGTGCATCTGATATTGGCACTGTAGTGCTTGTGCCCATTAAGGTGACAGCAGTATTAAAAAAGGGACTTTAAGGGATGACTTTAGATGTCAGAATGTGACTCTGAACAGCAGTGACAAGGGAAAGCCTTGCGTGCTTGGGCGTAGACAGGAAGTACACTACAAAAGATCATGTGATAGCATGAAAATATAAGCAAGTTGAATGAGAGGGAGCAGTGTTGAACTGGTTGGTAAATTTCATCAATAGAGCACTTTTTATTTCAGGGTGGAGCTCCGCATGTAGCCGCTCAACTGAGAGGAGCCGATTTAGATATGCTCCCTTGGTAGACCACAGCCCAGAAGGGAAGTGATCTCTGGTTGTGGGGGAGATAGTATTAGATGTTTGGGGCTAACACACCGAGACATGCTCACAAACATGTCATCTTCAGTGATGCATAGTAAACAAATGAGGGATGATATGACTCAAAAAGGACAAGTATCTGCTCAGGTTTTGTGTATTGTTGTGTGTGCTCATCTTTGGTGTAGTTCTCACCCTGTCAGGGTGAAATTTACTGTTATTCCAGTCTGCAGTTTGTCACAGAGGTTTCCCAGAACCCCCCCGGGCCTGGCACACAAGGCACAGGCAAGAGTCTCAGTAGACTGAGAACCTGGAGACAAATGTTCTCAGAACACTCGATGACATGCTCATCAAAAGTGTTTGTTGTCTTTGAAAGAGAGATTTGACAAACTAAAATTCAGCAAAAATTACTTTGTTGCTATTTCATTGTCCTTGTTAAGGTTAGAGTTTAAGGGGTAAAATATAAAGGTGCTTATAAAAATGCAGTAAGTATCATTGCAAATGCTGTTGCTTTAATTACTGTTTTTTTTTTTTTAACGGACTGTTGTGCCTAGAGTAGGTGCTCTACAGTCTTTCAGCTAGTTAGGCTAGGAGTGCGAGTCCAAGAAAATAAAGGGCAGGCCAGCAAGAATGCGATCTTGGATTCTGAATTGAGATGATTTCACTCCAACTCGCCATGGAAAGCATTGGCGCGCAGTTGGGCTACCATGGCAACCGATGGGCCTGACACAATCCGCCTCAGTGTTCATTGACATGCAGAAAGCGGTTTTGTAGTCTGGGGTGTGGTCACAACTCTGTCAGCTGAGGTTTACCCAACATGCACTCATGTTCTTGTTCCCCTCTTTTAGGCACGGCCTGGCGTGTGTCTCTCTCGAATGTCTGTGGGAATGTGATATTTCACTTTGGAAGAATTACAAGAAACACTTAAAGGTTCCGCCGAATTTCACCCATCTGCACTCCATCAAAAGAGCTGTCCTGTGAATAAGAACAGACAGAGAGATTCTGCATGCACAGGCACTAATTTCCTACTGTACATTCATATTTTTATTTCTTCCTTCCGCAGATAAAAACAGCTTTTGGTCCTTTGACAGTTGTGTGTTAAGGTAATGTGAAGGAAGCATGTTTTGAGAGAGGTGATTCCTAAATGCAGTTTCTATAACAGGATTATAATTGGTTCTCTGGGTAGCAGTGAGAGAGGAAATGAGAGGAAACAAAAGTGGACAACTAGAGGCAGACATTAGAGCATTGGAAAAATTAATTATATTCCAGGTTAAATACAACTGAAATCTTATACAATTTGCCAAAATTGTGTATACAGTAATGAACCTACAATGTACTTCAAAAGGTAAAGTAAAAAAAATCTGATCACCCTTTTGACCCAGATAACGACATGATATCAGTATTTCACTACATGATGACGGTGAAGAAAACTATTTATGATATTATTGTGATGAATGGAAATACACATTTTCCCTGTATTCTTTTTATCTACCTACATGAGTGACAATATTGTTTTGAGCATAACCCTTCCCTTGAGGGTCCTTGGATCTGGATCATTTAGTTCAGGGGTCATCAAACTTGATTTTTGGAGGGCCGGTGTCTCCAACTTGCCTCAGGAACAACCTGCCTAGAAGTTTCAAGTATACCTGTTAAGACCTAGACTAGCTGCTTCAGGGGTGTTTGATTAGGGTTGGAGCTAAACTCTGCAGGACACCGGCCCTCCAGGACTGAACTCAGTGACCCTGATTAGTTTATTGTTGGGTTAAGGCCACTAACTTTGGATGCAGCTGTGATATATTGATAACTCGGGGTATAAAGCCTTCCTCAATGTTAGAGCATTGTTAGCTATTAATTTATTTTTGATATGAAGCTTAAAAAAGCTTAAATAGTAAGCATTATTTTACTGAAAATGTTTTATCTAAGTGCTTCAACAACAGCATTGGCTGCACATTTCTGTTTTGAACCCACCTGGCCTCTTTTCAGATTTTCCATTATAAATGCATTACTGTAAACTGATTTTCTGTTTATGTAAACACATGAAGGGCGAGAGTTATTTTCTGTGGTGATCAACAGCAGGCCACAGAATGATTGCATTTATCCTGGAATATTGCGTGTGAAGGGAGAGTATGGAGGGACAGGTTGTTGTTAAGTGAGTTAAATGTGAAATTTTAGTTTCGGTTTGAGAGTTTAAAACAGAATTTAGCCTTTATCTTTACAGCCAGGGGAACTGAGAGTATAAATGAATGACAGTAAAACAAGATGGAAAAATTGGGAAGACAAAAGTACAGCCGCTTATGCTTGAATTCTAAAAGCGTGTTGTAATCACAGTCATTACCAGTATTTTTTGGTCTCTAATTTTTTCCATGTCTTTCCAGACTCCTTCAGTTCGAAACCTCAAACCGAACCCTGTTACAAATCAGTTCTTGTTTCCAAAACAAAACTTTGTTGACTATTATATCTGATTACCCATAATGCCACTGTCCACATGCATGTCTGATTTTGGCATGACCCTTTTAATTGGCAGTTTTTTGTCTTGAGGCAGTTGATTCTCAGTTTTCCATTATTTGTTCTTTTGGCTGAAATTAATTCATTCACTTTCACGTTCCTCCGTCTCTGTCACTGATGCTTGGCGGGCACAGAGCAGGCACTTCTTGTACCGCACCAGGAATTACAGTGCTACTGATCCTGTGATCTTTTTAGTCTCAAAAGAGGCAGGTTTGGGAGTTTCCTTAGTAATAAATGGGAAATATTGTCTTTTCAGCTTTATCTGTCTCTGTTATAAGTCTTTTCGAGTCTGTTGCCTTATCTCTATCTTTGCACACTCCCTGCTGTCCAAGAACACTCCTGTGAGAACCAGTTTGACACGTTACAAATCGCCGCTGCCAAGAACACAGGCTTATCTCTTTTTATCTCTCTCTTTTGGCCTCCATTTCTCCATCTCTCACTCTGATTTTCTGTCTGACTTTTATCTGATCCATATAGTTTATTTATTTATTTATTTTCAGGGGACGTAGACAAACGGACAAACAGGATGAGACCAAAACAGACATGGCAGAGAGGATCAGGACTGCAGACAGGCAGAGATTTATCAGATAAACTAGAGCGAGAGAGATGATGGAGGCAGACATCAATAAAGAAAACATCCGTTCAAAATCCAATTTTAAAAATCTTTTATGAATAACTACAGACTATTAGATATAGATGAGTTTGTTTTATTTACTCTGTGTCTGCCTAGATCATTGACGACTTTGCATTCTGAGTGATTGATGATGATATTTAGTTTTTTCTGGTGTTTAAAGGATATGATATGCGTGCTATAAATGAAACAAAATGAAAACATCTCTGCTCCACAAAAACAAAACCTATAAACAAACTATTTTAAAGACAGGCATATGTTTGTATATTTTATATCTTTAAATGTTTGTTTATACAATATATAGACATGACATTTCCCTTAGGAGCATTTGATAATTTAATTGAACTTCAGGCTCAAATCAAGACTACATCCATAACCTTGGTTTTATCTCGAGTAAAAGCCTCCAATTCTGGGTTAAACTGCTTCACAATTGTAATTTTGTTAACAACTTTTGACCTTTTGACCATTTCAATGTTGCCAAAGGTATAGAGCATTTTCAGATATTCATTTAGTTTTTCAATTAAGCTAAAACAAAAGGGCCTGTATTCTCACCTAGAAATGAAAAACATACCACAGATTAGCAAGCTGCTATTATAATATAATAGTTATTATGTGGTGTGACATGGTATGTTCTATTTAAAAAATATTTTAAACTGCATTTTGCAAAGTTTCTAGATTTATATCACGCATGCAGCTTTTATGACCTCACATTAATTGAATGACTACTTTGAATGTTTGTCATTTCAAAACCATTTTTCTCAGCAGGACCAATTTACATTAGTGAAGGAAATGGTGACCGACTAGCCGAAATCAGAATTTTCAGTTTAATTTATGACCCTGAGACAGAGTGTGAATTTTTAGCTCGGGTAATTATGAACAATGTGAAAGTATGAAAGTCTATGAATAAGTGCATTGTCATAGGATCAGTGCATAAACCTACAGCTGCTGCTTCAGCTTGTACAGTATATAAATGACAGACTTTGAGCTGCAGGCCAAAACACACACACATACAACAGCACCATACACCACAAACATACAGCGAAACAAACAACCCTGGGTCTGCATTCAAAAACAAACAAGGACTAATTAAAGTAATTAGTGTTTTAGTAGTATAAAGAGATCTCCGAAGAGAAGTCAATTTGGTGCTGCGGTTTTGCTGCTGTGGCTTTTTTCACTTTGCCTTCAGGCTTCGTATATTGTTGGAGTGAGCAAACTATTGTGCTTATGGGGATAGAGCTTTACTTCCGGCCTGTTTTTATACCGCTTACATTTTATTTAATATATAAAATGCTTATTTAAATTTTTTTTTATATTGATATATTTATTCAATTATAATGATATTTTATTTTTCCCTCATCAGATTTCTTTGTTTTGTGAAACCCCTCATTGACCTGCTTTAATGTGTACAGATGTTGTGGTTTACCAAAACACATACCATAGATATAAAGCTGTGGTGTACTGTACATATTTCCCATAGCTCGACTTTCGAGCCAGAAGCTATAGTGACATAACGGTGGTTTCTAAGCAGATAAAATGTATACTGTACCTTGAATACACTGTAAATTGCATTGGATAAATTTTCTACCAGATGATTAAGTATAAATGCATACACTGAATAAGTATTTATTTCAAAATGTCCTTTTAGTGTAGATTCTGGCTGCCGTCTGCAATTTACCACCATTAGTGAAATGAAGTGATATCAGGATTTCCATGAATCATGCATTTTTACTAAACAAAACATTTTTACATTGAATAATTCAGCAGATGCTTTTAACCAAAGTGACTTACAGATTAGAAATGCACATGTGATTCAAACGCAAACATGTACAAAGTTAACAAATAACAAATTTGGCTGGAAGAGAAAAGGATCACCCCATTAACGTAGCGTAGCACTGTAGATTAATCCTGAGCTAATGACAGAATTCTAATCTCATTATTCATAATCCAGCCGAAGCACTACAACAAAGAGAGATTAACACCAGCATTAGAGCCAAACGCAGAACAGAGCGGAGCAGTAGTGTGTGAGTTGCTGTGTATATATACACATTACACGAGAAGTCTTCATTGACTTAGTGTATTTATTTAGGCTATTTATACATGCATCTATGCATATATGTATATGTGTATATATATGTATGTATGTGTATATATATGTATATGTGTGTGTGTGTGTGTGTGTATATATATATATATATATATGTATATATATGTATATATGTGTGTATAACTAAATGATTTATTTCCAAAAGTTTTATATTTAATTTACATTGGCTTATATTTATAAACATGCATGTTTATATTTATTGCAAATTACACACAAAATGATTGACTTTATGAAGTATTCACACCTGAATGATTTATTTTACAGTACTGTGCGCTTACTTGTACCTAGTGTTCTTACCTAAGAAGGTACTTGTTAATATAATGTTACTTCATGTTTTAGTGTTGTGGAGTAGATTTAACTTTAGTTACTAATTATTACTCCGTTATTTTAACATCATCACAGAATTAATCTGACATCGAACTGACTGGAGCTAAATAATAATGATGAACTTCACACTCATTGATCTGAACTAAACCAACACTGAACTGACTCGAGCTTGAGCTGTTGTCTCCTTAGAGCTACTTTTTAGCAGAATCCATATCAGATTCGTGTAAAGCACTAAAGAAGTAAAGGTGACCGAAAGGAATTTGTTAAATATTTGCTACAGCTTGTTTATTTGACACTTACTTATATTTATATTTATTACAAGCATCCTAATTTTTCTGTAATAATCTAAATGTTTTCTTTTCCGTTATTCAGTCATGTCACAGTAGATGGAAAATGTAGTGCTGGCAGTGGCTTTAAGTCAAAGCCAATCAGCTGACCCGTAAATAAACCCAGCATGCTTCACCTTTCACCTGCCCTCCACTGATCTCAAATCAGATTAACGGTAAAACCTTCCATTGATGACTTCTTAACGTATAGACTGCAGTAATCTTTCGGTCTAGTTGAGATTCCAAGTGCAAATGGGAAGGCAGCAACAAAATTTGCAGTACATTATGAATATGTGTGGCTTGCCTGTGCAAAACTGTAGCCATGATGTGTTTAATAAGATATTCTGTGTGGTCTTTTCCTGGCCCAGTTGATGTATCGGGAAACCCCTCCCCTCGATCTCAGATGAGCCAATTGCAGTCGAGTATCGGTAGCACAGAGGGTGGAACTCGGACATCTGTAGGTTTCAGCGCCATGGAGAAACATTAAAAGACCCGAAGCTTGCATCATTTTTATGGGGTTTATGATTCAATGTGTCTGAGGTACTTGTGACACTGATGGGGGGGGGGCGGGGCTTAGTCAATTCTTAGGA